>JAVQJD010010443.1:0-52376 GCA_036023655.1 Nannoperca australis | reverse complement strand
ACACACACACACACACACACACACACACACACACACACACACACACACACACACACACACACACACACACACACACACACACACACACACACACACACACACACACACACACACGATTCCTCTTGAGTGATCTCACTGTGAGTTGCAGTCAGCTGGATCGTTTTTAAAGACCAAAACATTGTTGAGCGTGGAGGGATCGGAACCATCCAAACAAGTCTGACAGCCTATAAATTAGTAATGTTGCGCGGGAACAACTGAAGTGGAGATGCTACTGGGAAAAGACACGTCTAACTGGTTCAAAACCTAATTCCTCACTTTGCATAGTTTGTTTGAAGGAATCCTGCACCTCCAGTGGTATCACAGCGATTCCACTGGAATGCAGCGAAACAGGTCAATGTTAACGTTAACGCACCTAAACCTTTTCTGTTTTCCTGTGTCACTGCCGTTTGACCTGAGGTAAACTCCTCAGGCTTTTGTTTGACAATCCGTAACGTAACTGAAAAGCTGTCAACACCTCAGTATACATTCAGTTGTCAGTTTATTAGGTAAACAATCCTGACAATCCTTAACGTAACTGAAAAGCTGTCAACACCTCAGTATACATTCACATAGCTAAAACTAGTGCAGTCTAATATACCAACAGTATTGCATTAAATGTGACCTTCAGAAAGGTTATAATGTTCAATGTTTTGTTGAAACTGTTTCAGAGAGGTGTCGATTCAACTTTATGGTCATTTTGAAGGCTGTACTTTGTGGAGCGGTGAACTCTACTGCATTATACTGATGGTGTTTCTAATCTTAATTGATATAAATGTGGTGCCTGATTAAGTTTATTTATCCAGCGTTTTCTCATTTTCCCTTCTCATTTAACATAATGGTTATCTGAGAGCTTAGATTAGAAAAAAGGTAAACTGACAAAATAATTGGCCAGATCTTAATCAATGCAGTCACAAAATGTTTTATGTAATTCATCATATTAAATATGAAAATTCAGATATAAAATACATTTTCTGTAATTACATTTGTAAATAATTCATTATGGATTATACATCCATTCTCTATAGCTGTATATTTAGTTTAGTTTAGGGTGATAGAGGGTCTAGGACACTTTCCCAGCATGCACTGGGAGGGTTGAAAAAGACTCTAGGGTATGGCTTGACATGACAGCCTTTTTCCATGTAATTTTGTCCAGCGTCCAATAAAAACACGACCACGTGGGTGTGTGACTTAACATTTGAGTCACTTTTGGCCGTCAGACCTTCATCAGGCACAATTCTAAATAAAATTTTACCCTAATAAAAAAGTCTGAAGACTTAAACATTGCTAATAGTGGGAGTACAAGTGAACGACAGTGGCCTGTACTTTCAGTTCTTGATGCGATCCACCTGACAGAACTGTGCAGTACTGTGCTGAACTCAGTAAAAATTTTATTGTATCGTTTAGACGGGTTTATAAAAAGGCGCAGCCACCTTCTCAGCAGGAAAGAATATTTCTATGGAGTCGTCTCAAAATCATAACGACTGGACTCCTGAGGGAAAGACACACAAGTGCCCTTGTGAATCAGCTGGCATGACAGCTGGCACTGGAGGCCCTGACCTTGCCCACGCAGACCTTGTTGGTTAAATCAAACCCCATGCCACCTCCTGTGTGCCACCCCTCCCCTTCCAGAGGGCGCTATCTATCTGCTCGTTTCTGGCCGTCCACGCTCGGGGTTTCCTCCTCTATCATTAGCTCGGCTGCAGAGACATCCTGGCGTGGAGCCAAAGTGTGACGTACATATTAAAAGGCTCACTCTATTAAAAAAATGTTTTTAAATCAACAGAAACACAGAAAATACATTTTACTACAATCCCCAATGTATAATTTCACATCATCCACAATGCTGGACAATCTGCAGAAGATCTTTAGTGAAAATGGAGGTTGTTATTTCTCACTGAGGATGAAGGTGGTTTATGACAGCAGATTATGTCTGGTTTGTTTGTGATGGGTGTAGTCCTGATTGTCAAGTGATGACATTGGTTGCTACTGATAAATTCATAATCTGATGACTGATGAATTTGTTATCTTTGTGGTCACAAACACTTTGTGGTCTGTTTCTGGTCAATTTGTTAACTGAATCAAAAATTATAACAAAATCGATGACAGCTTAGGGAGGCATATGTACCTAAACAACTTCAGAAAAGTAAATTGATGATGTGATAATGTGGACGACACTGCTGAAGCAACCTGACTGAATCGCCATCCTCACAAACAGCAGCCAAGACGGATAAAGATGAAAAACAACTACAGCAACAAAGGCTCAGCTACATTTAAATTCACTTGATCTGTGATTACAGACGTCTCATCTGCTCTCTTCAAACCGAGAGCATGGGAACCGTCCCAGATCTTAATGGAATAATCACTACTGGAGGTATTCACCATAGGAAATGAAAGCCAAAATGAAAGGGAAAAACCCGGGAGCCGGGGAAAAAAACACATTTTCCGACAAGACTCCCTATAATGTAGAGCCTGAGGATAGACAGCTTTCTTGGCTTTGTCTGACAACTCTCCAGTACGTCCAGCAGAATGTCATCTTCTATCAACCAGAATCAGAGATGAAGGTTCAACTATAAACTTTAAATGCACATCTGCCAATTATCCTTGAGTGCAGAAAGTATTGCAACAAAGGGTTTGTTCCACTCTCGGCACCATAAAACAAATTTAAATATCAATTTGTTTGCACTTCTATTTTTTTATAGATATAAAATGACATTGTATCTCTAGTGTTTCTATTTTTTGATGATGAGGGTAAAATGCAAACATTACAGCATGTTGCATCCTCATTATGTAATGCATCCTCCAATAAATAAAATCACCTTACGTGATCATGCTCTCTATCGAAAGCGTCATCACTGCTTGACGACTCACACTGACGAGCTGTGAGTACGTCAGTCATACTGGTGTCTCACTCAACTTCCATCAAAACCAACTCCCCATCAGCAGTGAAGCATGACGGAGCATTAACGGTCTGTGATTAAGGAATGCAGTAGCTATCTTGATTTTAGTTTTTTTAGAGTGCCAGGCTTTCAGCACACTTAGCTGAGCCCACGCCACAACGCTCAGCCGGCATACATCTGCAAATCAGATGGGAACAGTCCCACTCTGTCCAGATTTGGTTTAACTGGGGATTTAAAGGGAGAGCAGAGACATTCAGGACACGTTTCGCTTCGTGTTTGGAAGTGCATTTCATTTGTAGGAAAAGACGACGCTCTAATTCGCTTAGACCATAATTACAATCACTCTCGTGAATTTCTGACAGCTACAATACTGGTTAATTAATGAAATGAGCTACAGATGTGACAATAAACTACATACAATTAATTCAGAAAATTTAGAAAGGAGCTATACGTTGTTTGTATTTGATTTCATGTGTTTAAAAAAGGTACCCTGTAAGGTACCAGTAAGGATCTGAATCACCTGAATCTGAATTTTGCTTGTTCTCGTTCGAGCATATAAGGACGTGGGTGACACTAAACATGTGCCAAAGAAGACATGTAAACAACAATGTTGTAAACATGAGAACAATGTAGGATTTAAAAGGAAATGTATTCAACATGTAAACACACAGTTTATGTACACAGTATAAACAGAAACTCTAAGCTTTGACAAACACCCATTAGGAGGGAATCCAGTTTGCACATTAAAGGAATTAATGGATTAACATGTATTTAACCTGTTACTCGCATCCTCCCTGCCCCCTGTAATATGACATATGTCCAATTGCAATCTAGTAAATGTTAGCTTTGCCCCAGGCCAGCTGAGGGGGAAAAGAATATATACGATCTTGTGTATCTCTTGTAGTCTGATGAATGTGGAGGAAACAAAACAAAACAAAAATGTCCAGGCATAAAATCAGTCAGCAATAAAAAAAAATTGTATACATGGAAAGGATAACCATAAAGTCTGTTAAAATATATTGCACGGCAGAGCTTCAAATATTTTTTTAAGTTGCATCTTTTAACTCTATACATCTGAATCCAGCCAGCTGTGCTAAATTTCTTTTTTAAATCAGACACGTTATTGAATTATATGCCGCTTTTTATGTCTGTGCATTTGAACAGTATGTTCCAAACCTCTGACTTTATGCCAAATACTAATGTATTTGTAGTTCTTTAATTTAACAAAATGTATCACTTTATAAATATGACTCATTGTTCACAGCAAAATATATAGTATGATAATTGAATATCGATTTTTCTGCCTAATAAGTACTTTTCATACTTTAGGTATATTCTGCTGATAATACTTCTGTATTTTATGGTATTTGTACTTAGTACGGTTTTAAATACAGGACTTTAATTTGTACATCTTTTACTTGTTGAAGATGTCTACTACTTTTACTTAAGTAAAACATCTGAACACGTCTTCCATCCCTGTAAATATCATACTATATTCAATGATGTACACCTATATAAACAGGAAATGGGTAATAAAACTACCTTTTAAAAAAAGGTGATAATCATAAGACACCATTGCAACAGAAATCAGTTTATCTTCAAAAACACATTTATCTCTTCCTTTCTCATTCTATACTGGACCATAATGATTAACATAGGATGCAATCAGTAATCATTTGTACCATTTCATTTGCAGGTGCATTCATTCATTCATTCATTCATTTTCTCAATATGGGTTTGTTTTACTGCTGTGTTTTACAAACTTTACTGAATATGAAACATTAACACCTTTATTAAATAGAAGACCTGTCAATCAATTTGAGACGTTTTTCAATCCTGTATTTTGATGTTTAGTTGTGGGACTGCCTTTTTTTGTTTGCAGCTGAATCACAGGCTGCATCTTTAAAGAAACCTTCTCTCGACCCAACTGCAGCAACATTTAGGTGCAGTGAGGTGATTCTGCTGTCTGTAAATCAAAGAGTGGAAGCAGCTCAAGCACACAGCAGATTTTTGCTGAGCCAGAACCACAAAGGGTGTGGAAGGAGGAGGAGGTGGCCGTGGTTAGCTTACTGTAGATCTATAAAAGGAAAGGGAGAGAGTTTACAACATTGAGGTTTTTATTAAAATCACCCTGCACACTGGTCTGTCAGCCACTTGACTATACTGCATACCATGAACTATAATAATAATAATAATAATAATAATAATAATAAAGATGACGTGTATGTTGTGAGACAGAAAGGTCGGGGAAGCAGAGAGAGGATGTAACCACCGTACGTCTCTCTGTGGAACGATGCGCACGCAGCCCAAAAAGGTATTTTAGGCTGCAGGGTCAGATTAGGGAGGGGAGGTTAGGTTGCTGCAAATTGTTAAAGTCAGTCGGTTATATTGCCACTAATTTAATGTTTCGTTTAAGTTTTCTTTTAATGGGAACTGGAGCTTAATTACTGTCTGTTCAGCGGGCCCCATGTTCGACTGTACGTTCACTTCCTGTGATAGTGATTCCTATTGGTTTGTTTTAAATAAAAACATAAGACATGAGAGCAAAACATGAGATTACCGCAAAATAAAAAAAAAACTGCTAAATGCACATTAAATGTGCCATGTGCCAGTGTATGGAAGAAATTGACTTCCCACCATAAAAAAAAGAAAACCCACAACCACATTCTTTTACCAGGCAAAGAGACTTTCTCTGAGGTGAACCAGCTGCTCTGCAGGCTGAATGGTCAATTAGTGGTTGTTGTTGTTCGTATCAGTGATTTGAGAGGCCATTCCTGAGAAAAGCAAACTGGGTGAGCACCCAAAGTTTTTTATGCTTCGTTGTATAATGTACAGAAGGTCATCCTCCAGATTGAGATGTAAATATTTTGCAACAACAACAACAGGAACAACATTTGATGGGGTTTAGGCTAGAGTGAATTTTTGCCAAATATTACCAATATACTCCATCAGAGAGAGCGCAGGGCAGTCAGACACAGAGCTGCTGTGATCCCCCAGAGCCGGAGAAAACCCCAGAGAGGCTGAATCAGAGGTCTCGACAGCACGTCAAGCTCTATCGCAGACTACATCCAATGAGGAGGGGTCCTCAGGGGGAGGACCTCCTGCTACCACTGCTGTCTGACTAAGCACAAAACACAGAAGTGCCTCTAATATTCCAGAGAAAAACACATTTGCTACTATGCTGATAAACAGCAAGAAGGACAACGTGTCATGAATTAAATTATAGGGAATCAGGAAGTTTCATCATTCTCGTCCGTCTGCTCAATCATGAGGGTGTGATCCTTCATGGGATCAGCTGCAGGGTTTATCATCTCTACACATGTGAAAAGAGTGTGAATGCACACTAAGATAAGATCTTCTTTTCAATGATCTCATTGTCACCTTCACACACGCACAAAGACATACTATACGTGACAATATGTAACAGTGAGAATGTTCACGTGTTACACCAATACCCAAATAAAATGGAGAAATCAGCTTACAGTCAGTCAGTATTTTCATTACAATGTATGTAATAGAATTTTACTACTCAAGTAGTTTACAATGACTTAAATAATTAATTAAACATTATTGAAATTACTATTTCAAGGTGACCAAGACATATTGAAATGTCTCGTTTTTTAACCTGAACCTTTTCCATTTGCTTGCATGTATCAAATTGTGTGTAATTGAGCATACAAACCATTGTCCCAGCTTCAACTCTGTGTTGGCCAGAGGTAATGTATTAGTAATAGCATTGACTGGCTGAGAGAGGCCTGGATATTGCTGCTAAAAGGAGAACCGCCAGTCCCCCTGAGAATGTCGAACAAGGTGCTTCTAATCTGACTTTCCATCAGTGCCGTTTCCATGGTTTCATACTTTTACAAAACAACCTTATTCAGTTATAGTGCATTAGCACAAGTCATGATCCCTGTGATGATAAATACACTTAAGGTATTTCTTCCTTAAGTGTCTAAACTAATCTCAACGAGGGTCTGAACATTCAAATTCATAGTTACATTAATGCTCATCATACTGCTACTGAATTTATTAACCTATAAGAGAGCCTAGCATTTACTCAGCGTGTCACTGCGGCTACACATCAGCATGGAAATATGCTTCATCTAGTAATATCACGAGGGCTACACAGTCAAAATATTTCTGTGTTTGACCCAGATACAGTTCCCTAAAAAACAAAGAGAGGTTGGATCACGGCGCCAGTGTTTTGTGATTGACCAGATATTTTCTATGCAACTCTGATTAGTTGGTAATTTGTTGTCACTCATTGTAATTGGACAGTGGCAGCTGAGCACGCAAGGCAAATGACAACCCAGGGTGATTGATTTAATCAATTCTAGTAACTGTCTTAATGACAATGCTGTCCACAGCTGAACTGAATCCATTTATTGACGACATAGGATCGATACTATTTGGGAAAGACTTGGCAATGCATCTGAACTGTCAGTTGTAATTGTCACAGCAGGGATGAAAATCCTGATACGCAACGAACTAGAGCCAACAAAGACTGATGCGTGCGTCACCTCGTGTCTTCTGTTTAAAGTTACACAACACAGAGACTAGAGGATGATTTAGTATGGTTCACAAGGCCTCTGGCATAATGAGTAACTTACTGTAGACTGCTTTTTGGACAGGAATCCTGTCGTCACATTACAGAGATACCAAATACCCCTGCAGCCTGAACGAGGTTTGAAATGAATGCTACTGACCACGAAAAGGTGACACTTCGGCAGGTAGTCCACAAGCAGAAATATATACAGCCAATATGAACAGCACTTGTGGTTCTTGTTTGACTCTGTATCACCCACACGGTTTCTAGAGTCACAATATAGACAAAAACCTTGGTCAGTGACTTCTGGACTGCCAACTCTCCTTGAATGAACACAAAAATCTTAAAAATATGACCCCAGCAGGGCTGCAACTAATGATTTTTTTAATGATTAATTAATCAAATAATCATGATAGCCAAGGTGACATCTTCAATTAGCTTGTTTGTCCAACCGACTAACCAACCAGCACCAAAGACATTCAGTTAACTATCATTTAAGACAAAGCGGCACATGTTCACATTTGAGGGTCCGGAACCAGCACAGTTTTGGTTTTATCCAAGTGATTTCTAATTTTATGTTCAACTGATCGATTAATGAACTAACTGATAGCTGGATCAGAGTTTAGGGTACCATTAGCAGCTTTGTCCTGCTCTTTTTTTGGTTTGGGTAAGTTTACACTACAGAAACTCATTATCCAAGGAAGGCATTTGGGCCTTGGTTATGCTAGAAGAGACCTAGTTCATATGACATGATATCCAACCACTATCTGCCAGTGACAGTGGCTTATTTCAGCTGACAAAACAGTCGGTTGTTGGCTAGAAACGTGAAGCCTGCTTTTGTTTACTTCTCTGTGAAATGAAGGAGCCACTGTTTAAAAAAAAATAAAAATCTGAATGAATTATGAGAATCTTCCACTGTAAACTGCATATGTGCCGTGGGAGAATGAAAAACAGTAACTGAGGGAGGCGGGCTTAGCGAACGGTCAATTGTTCCAGCTCTAGCTTCCACTTTGCATCCCTGTTAGAACAAAAAGTTCTTACAAGCAGGATATAAAATCGTGTTTGCAAAGATGGCTCCAGATACAGCAGGTGTTTCAAAGCAAAGAACTGGGTTTTTAAGTCGAGATCAATTGGGTGGAGGTAGAGGTGCATTACACGAATGCAGAGCCCTGGAGACGTTTGGGTTTGGTTCTCTGTCCCAAGGTAGAAAAACTTGTCTCAGGTTAAGCTCCCGGCAGTTGAATCACAAGAAGTTTCAAAGCAAATAATACTGTCTTGAGTTACTGAAAGTCTGCTCTTTTCCTCTTCTGACAATGACAGGCAGTATAGAATTGCAGCATATTTTGTCTCGTTAAAAATACATTTGTGCAAATGGGAAAATGCTATCTGGGTCACGGAGTGCCAGTGATACGATGAATGTGTGGAGGAAAAAGTTTGTGTGCAAAAAAATTGCATTTGATTTGATTTTGATTTTTTTAAATAGAGCCAGGACAGCTTGGTGAGGATAACAAATAATGAGATAACGTATCTTTAGAAATCTCCAATTATAGAACATTTCCCACTAGAGTCATTATACCTCTTGGCATTACATGAACTCAATACAGCAGTAATATTGCCTCATGTTTCTCAGGTGTCTTATGTTGAAATTGTTTGCAGACTGCAGTTACTGAAATGTGACTTTCCATACCATACCAGTCCTATTGTTTTATTTATGCAAAGTATAGGTTAAAAGGGTAACTAAATCTCCTGTGACAGATAAGAGACAAGAATCCGGTCCTATGATATAACTCTTGCCATGACTTGAACTCAAACGCAATAATATTGCCTCATATTTTTCATGCGTCTCTTACTTTGTAAGGGTTTGTTTAAATTCTTGAGTTACTGAAATGTGACTGTACCAGACCACTCCTGTTTTTTTATTCATTTAAGGAATAAAAGGTAACAGAACAATAGCCTTCAGCAAATACAGAACTCATAAAGTGACAAGAGCCAGCTGGGTACAGTAAATATAACGAATATTAAACAGCTGTAGGGCAAAACTAACTTAATACAATACATTCTTCTAACAAACTGATATGATCTGAGACATTTGTTTCTAAACTAATTTTACATGTTAGAAAATAACTGCTGAAAATATGTATATATAAAAACAGTAAACTGTGTAGTACTGAATTGTTAGACCGTTAAACTGTTTTTCACTGATGTGATGTTTATGGGCTGGCCTGAAATCACCGCTCGATGATGCACTGGACCGATACTGAGCACGACCCCTCCCCTAACACTATAAAAAAAAAGCTAGAGCTCCGGGTTAGCTTGATGAACAGTGGGTGTGTGCTCATGAAAGACTTGTTCTTCGGCTTAGTTGACGAGCAGAAGTTCTCTGAACCAGATTACTAGATGGTCCAGTAGGCTGATTGGTGGGTTACATCTTAATGTAACATCCCTATACATCATTCAAGCTCCTTCCCTCTGGACGGAGGTTTATGGCCCCAAGAGGCAGATCAAAGAGATACTAAAATGACTTTGTTCCAGCAGCCATTAACCTGGTTGACAAAATGTAGCAACATTTTGAACATTGATGCTATCCTTTGAGCACTTTTTCCATGTCTTGTCTTTGTCTACCGTTAATGTTGTCTGTCAAAAATGTGTCTTACTGTCCTCAGATGGATGTCTGTCTTGTCTTGTCTGAACTACAAAACAAACCTGAACCTGTTTCATAAACTAAAGATATTGTCAACCATTTGAGTTGTCAATTCTATATTATTAACAACCGTCCAGTAAAGGTATCAGCAACCTCAACAGAAATGCCCCCAGCTTTTCACAGGCTTTTTTTTCACAATTTTTTGTCTTTAAAAACAATGACTGTAACTCAGTGGCATATCTCCTTTCACTTTCATCACTGTTAGTCACTGCGGTAAAAAAAGCTACGGAAACATGATACTCAATAGATGGATAGTTCAGACATACTTCTGGGGTAGGCCTATTGTACTGTTACCCACTTTCCCAGAGTCAGAAAAGCCAGAAATACCTTAGGACAAACCTATTTTTATCCCTTGTTTTTACACAACACATGGCTTAATCGATATCTAATCTTAAGGCCCCATGTTGCAGAAGGGCCCTAAAGTTAAGATCTAGTGTGGTCTACCCTTTATTTCAGTATATTGCGCTTTTATGGTGCATCTCTTATAATTAGCCAATTTAGATTCAGTTACGTTAGTTAAGTAATTTACTAATCCGTACAATGTGCACAGAGTGGGCGCATCTATCCCCCCCACCCCCGTTCATGAAGGGGGGGCATGGAGGCTACATCATTAGGTTACCGTGGATACCTGTTTTGGCCTCAAGAAACTTATTTTTATTATCATATATAATTAAATGTAACTGCAGAGTCCTGGTGCTCTTATTGAATTGGCTCGCGTGAGTGTCCGTTGAACACTGTGGTCAGAGAGTGAACTTTTGGCGTTGGTTGCTAACGCACACTCACCGTCTCTTAGGTGCTGTTGCCGGGCAGAGCGTTCTCGGACAGCGCGAGCCCACTTCTCCGCCTCCTCCAGGTTAGCGCGCGGGTGCTGGAGCGCCGCGAGACGAAAGCAGTGCTCCACTCTCTGCCGCGACCCCCCGGAACTCATCCAGCGCCGTTTGAGCGGGTAGAAGTAGGCTGCGAAGTACGCCGCCGGGTCCGCGTTGTCATCTTCCCGGTAAGCCCGGCAGCCGACGCAGTCCTTCAGGCTGAGCACCACCTTGTTCCGCCCGACAGGTGCCGAAGTGAGCCTCTGGACGACGAGGTCCCTCTCGGTCAAACTCACGGCACATCGGACTTTTCTGTTACCAGTGAACGTGAATTCCCCATACAGGGAAACCGGGTTGATGCCGGTGTTGCGGTCCGGTTCAGCTCTCCTCTGATCCATCCCGGGCGGGCGGGGAAGACCGAAACGCGGGAGGTCCGGGACAAGACAGCAGCCACACTCTCACATTGCCGCCCGCCTGGATGGAGCGAGCAAAGTGGAGGCTACAGGACTGCGATTAACAGCCTGCTGCTGGGACCGGTGTCAAGAGGGACGGACTCAAACGCACCATATCCGCTTACAAAAATAAGAGCCAGACTTATGAGCTTTGCTCCACACACAAGTTGTCTTGTTGCTACCATCGGGGATACTGGGGTCATGTTCTCAGCCTTTATCTGGCACGAGTGATTTAGCAACCTGGAGTGAGTTTATATTCTGCGGTTAAAAATCATTCATGTGGTGGGCGAGTCTAGTATTTTTACACTCACATCTGAACAAAAATAAAACAGCATTTACAAGTTGAGAAATTAAGTTTAAAGAATGTATAAAGTATTTTTAGTGTCTTCTTGCTACAACCCTGATACACTTTTAATGTCTTACTGTGTTTTTTAATGTTAATAAACCTGTGTTACCCTTTTTAAAGTCGCAAAACATTTGTGACAAAGGTTTGTCATGGTCAGATTGACTAACCTGGGGAGATCCTATTAACCCCCCCATTCCTCCCACTCTTGCAATCTTTTTTATCATGTCAGTTGATATTGAGATTTAGAGGTGCATGTTCCCAAATAAAATATCAATTAAATAAGCACAAACTAGTTGATGCACTGAAAGCCCAGAGCTTTTGAGGCCCCTGTAGTTCTGAGGATCCGGAGAGGTTGCCCACTTTGTCTGTTCGGTAATCCAGCCTTGCTGGGTGTTATGGACACTATCAGTGGCTGCTTGAAACATAGAGTATACAAGAAAACAGCAGAGAAGGTTCTTTGGACGTTGTAATTTGTTACTGTTATTTCCCAGTTGGTCTTTGTCTGTTCTTCCTGTTTTATCTTGAAATTCTTTCCCGTCTGGTCATTTCAGTTCCTGCCGTGGAGTCTCCTAGTCCTAAATTATCCTCACCTGCCCCTGATTCACTCATTACCACTACGTGTCTCGCTTTCGTATTCTTGTTTTTTGTTATTGAACCTTTTGTTCTGCTGGAGCCTCCCTGTCTGTCTGCACTTGGGTCTTTTCTACACAACTAACCCTTAACAGTTACAAGTACTTGGAATAGTAGATTATTACTTTAAATTATTTTAGTCTTTTTGTCTTTAGAAAATGCAAAAATGAAAGTGTATGTGTTTGCTTCCCATATTACCATTGTTCTCTGTATTTTCCATTCATCTAATCAGCAGATTTTATCTACAACAGGCTCTTTAATCATAGCCATGATCTGCATCACAAGAAAAAACAAAAATTAATTGTATATGTCTAAGCAGTAATTTTTGTATCCATAGATTTACTCCATATATATCCTACTGGCATTTTCAGAATGTCAACGAACCAATTCAGGCATTTATTTTTATGCTCATGAAGTGTGTGAGTTTTTGTGGGTGTTTCCTGCTGACTTGACGCTTCTTTATTCGGCTGCAGTTTACGTTCAACTTCACTTCTACCGTCGAAAAGAGGCGGTGTGCTGCCACCTAGTGGTACAACGAGGGACAGACCAGGTAAACATTCAAAGTCACGAAATCAAGTGTCAAATTAAAATAGTTTTGGACTAATTAACTCTATTTACTT
Source organism: Nannoperca australis (assembly GCA_036023655.1). Lineage (NCBI taxonomy): Eukaryota > Metazoa > Chordata > Actinopteri > Centrarchiformes > Percichthyidae > Nannoperca > Nannoperca australis. The sequence goes on along the minus strand of JAVQJD010010443.1, from coordinate 39,336 downwards.
TCTCAATAACACGATATACTTCTCAGAAAACGATTGAGAATATGCTATGTAACTGTTATTTATATGTGAATGAAAACAATCTCTTCATGTAGTGAGATATGAGGTTGACAGTGAGCCAGCATGCATGAGACCAGGACCCTGAAACTGAAGCAAATATGATGAATCTTTCATTCGTGTAATTATTTATACCTGCACTTTTTCCTACTGTGACCTATCAAAATGTCTTCATTGAAAAGGCCTATTGAAAAAAGTTTAATTCACCTTTACTTTATATTTATATCCATAAATGAACCGTAATGTTAATGTGTTTATGTAAACAAGACAAGATGTTTGCTACATGTTACTATTAAGGTTACTGTAAACATAATGACAAATCAGTGCTACATGTAAAAAGTATTAATATCAGTTTAGATCATAGATAAATGTACATAATTATTGCAATTACTATTTCTATTAACATTACAATGAATATTCTTTTTTAACACTTCTTATATGTTTATCTGATTTTAAGAAGCCAATATAAACAACACAAAAGGCATAATGATCATATAAAATTTAGTTTCTGTGAAATGCAAATGCATATTTTCATGAAGCCAGAATCACATAACGTCAGAATGTTATATGTTGCACACACATTTCAGCTTTTCAGCCTTTTCAATCCCATCTAAAATATTTTGTGTTTGAAAGTTACGATATTATATTGTCACGGTAAGAACGAACACAATCTTTTTCAGAAATAAAAAATAAAAGCCACTTGTCTTGTAGCCCTCTGGTCACAGTTGTAGTTTTTCTACATTTCAGTAATAGATTTTGCTCTGCATGACTGTTGAATATTAAAGCAAACCTGCAGATCAAAAACTGCAGCAACAAATGACCTCAGATGATTAGGAGCAGACAATATAGCGCTCTGTATTTAATTAGTTTTCGCACATGCATACAAATGCAGTTTAATTAGTGTTAACCAGAACCAAAGTGAAGTTTTGATGAGTGATTAAAAGTACGCGTTTCATTGTCTTAGTGTCCTTAAATACATCAGCCAAAATCTGTGCACAGACTTCCACATACGGATGATTGCAAATGGAGAAAAATACATTTATTAATTTCTCGAGAGACAATTTACAGAGATTAACGGCCTAATTATGATTCAAATGATTTCAGTTCATTTTAGCTTCATTATCTCAGATGAGGATGATGATGATAACTGCATGGCGGTCAACTGAAGATAAACAAATCGAAAAGAATGATTGCTACTGCAGCACAGAAAGAAAAATCAAAAAGCAGCTCTTGCAAGCAAATATGTCCTAATCAATTGTATTTACATGAATTGTTTTCATCTACTTTTATATGCTGATTTACATTTTGGATTTATTTAAGGGTGACATATACCATTATGCACATTTGAAAGATGTGATGTAGCATCATGATTATTATGTTGTAAATCATATTGATTATAATTATATGATGGTTTTGAAAAAAACATTTTAGAAACCATGTAGCATCACAATAATAAAGTAGTCAGAGCATGTTTTTTACTCCATTATTAAAATCTTGTCTTCACAATGTTTGTTTAGTTTCTCTGTTGGAGAAATCAGTTACAGCCTCTGCCCAACACAATAGAAATGAGTTTGGATTACACTCACTAGAAACATTTAGTACATTTTGCTACAACATTCAGCATCAGTAGCCTTTTCTGAAAGAGCACCAGACCTGTATTTTGTGCAGATGTGTCTTGTCCTGTCTTCTTTACACGTTTTCTGCTTCCATGAATGTGCAATTAAAGTGAATATTCAAACATTTTGTACAAATGAACAGTTTCTTTAGTCAACCAACAGATGGCAATGTTGGATTCAGTAAAAGGCAGACTGAGCTGTGCTGAACATCATTTCTGTGGTATTTGGACAAGACAGGTGCAAACTAACTCAATACATTTAATCTTAAGGGTCTATATTTTGTGAGACATCATACTTTTACTTCATATTTCAGTGGAAAATACTTCATATTTTACCCCAACATGTGATGCCTTACATTTTGTAGTATGAAGTCAAAGTACATAATTTAAAAACACTTTGGCCATGTTATTATTTCTCTTCGAATATTTTTTTTGAAAAGGGGGATATACAGCATGGTGACATCAAAGGGACATTCATGGTTTCTTCACAAAGAATATACAACATAAAGACAAGAAACATGGAGGAGCTGTTACCTGTAGTCGCCCGCCACCCCTCCACTGCTCTGGTGAAAAACAAGAGAAATATGTCTTCTGTAAGGTGGTTATTGACCATTTTAGATAATCAGTAAAATAATGCCAGATCTAAATAAACTGTAAAAGTCTATCCTCTAGCAAAAACCTTTTTGGCTGTAATTAAGCTGTAAATGTGTTTTAACATTTACTTACTACGGATATTCCACTTTGAGTAAATCTGATTATGGTGCATTGCCACTTTATAAAATCCCTTACTGGCAACTTCATTTATCTTCATCATTGCAACAGAGATGTATCCGTTGAGTATGTTATAATGTATGTAAATAATAAAGAGGTTGTCTGACTTCTCCTTGGTCAAATCAAAGTCATTCTTGCGTTCTTGTTGACTCCAGGCACCGGCGTACGCTCCACAGAGAAGGGGAGTGGGAGGAGTAGGAGGAGGTAAGTGTACGTGCAGATGGAGATTAGTGGTCCCAGTGAACACCTGGAGCCAGAGGGGAAACAAAATGATCTTATTCACATGCAAGTCTTGTGCCGCAGAGTATACCGCTGCTAAAACTCACTGCAGTTCATCCACTTCACACCAGAAGATAGGTAGGCATCACCTTAATTCCTGCTTTGGCTGTGAATGCAGTTTTTCCCCAAAGCCATTCAGGCTTTTCTTTGAACATGAACATATTATGTAATTTTCTGCAACGAGAGAAAGAAAAAAAACGCCTCTGAAAAACGTGCGCGTTTCTTCGGCGTGAGATCATTACACACACTATGGGCTTCACAACAAAAGAGGCCTTTCATTTCAAACTGCAGGGTAGATGCTGATTTCCTAAATGCTATTGATTGTAAATGGCACAGCTGAGGAACGGGAGAGGAGCCATGAATGGAGACAGTGCATTCTCACTTCCAGCGCTCTCCAGCTGTGATCTCTATTGCTGCCTGGCCTTGAAGTGGGGGAAGAGGGCCGTCCCTGCATATGGTGTTTTTCATGGGGTTTAAGACACAGTGCTGTCACTCCCATATGTGTATAGTTTTCGAGAGGTTTCATCTCCAAACTGCAGTGAAAACAACCGTGTTTTCACTGCATACTTTCTGCACACATGCCCCAGTTTGCACTAATTGCCATCAGTGGTATTCCTCACCATCTGGTTCCATCTCCTGAACATTAGACCATTGAAACAAGCGTAATAACTGATAGAAGCCATTATCTGCTGTTAGGGGCACTGCAGTGCAGATGTCTGCTCTGTGCATATCAATACAGTCAATACATTAACCTAATTATTGCTTATATAACATACATCTCAGCCTGCCTCTGCCCTATCACCAGCCCACACCCTCCACACACACACACACACACACACACACACACACACACACACACACACTGACAGATAACTAAGTGGGAGGCAGGAATGTCATATACCTCAGCATTTAGTTAGCATTGGCATCCAACATGACAGATTCCCCGTCTGGGTCGCTTAGCACTGATGGCTTGCAGAAAGGTTTCGCCTGTCTGCCTGGCTCTCCTTCACTTGCCCCTTAATTCTGCTCTGTTTCTTCAGATGCCCACCCCCTTTGTCAAGGCGCTGCCATAATTATATAAGAGTTATGCAAACCAGCCTCTCGCTGGCAAACAATGAAACAGTTCAAGCTCTGAAATAATACGTTTAATGGTGATAAGCATGAGAAATATACAGCCACATGCTGTAAAAATCATTTAAATCTAATAAAGTTGCGGCTGTGGAGAATCATCATTTTGTATAAAAATCATTCTCAGTCCTCTGTAGATTAGCTACTTTGAAAACAGTATCATTTGTTTTACAAACAGATGGTGAAAATTAGAATCTTGCATCAAACCAAACTTTGTTAAAAATGAACTGGATTTTATGAGCTTTCTTTAGCTTTGTGCCTTTTTCCACACCCACTAGACTCTCCCCATAATACATTAATGTTTAGCACTTTTATTCCCTGCTAAATCTATGGAAACATTTCTGGCACTTTGTAAGTAATGGTTATTTTCATTGTTGATTAATCTGCTGATTAATCTGATTAATTATTTTCTCAATTAAACTGAAATTCACCTATTCCCTCGCCAAGAGTCATATGTGAAGAGTCTTATCACTCTCATGCTTGTAAGGTAAATATGAATCTTCAGCCAGCAGCTGGTTAGCTTAGCTTAGCATAAAGACTGGAAACAGGGGGAAACATCTAGCCTGGTTTTGTCTAAAGGTAACAAGCACCTCTAAAGGTCACTAATTAAAATTAGGAATTAACCTTCTGAGGTCTCTGCTGGTTGCCTGGCAACGTCTCAGTGATGTCAGGACTCCAGGAAGTTACTACTGTACATCACTGTTAAATCACATGTCTTGTGTCTTTCTTAACTGAAAAGTGTTTTGGAGAAATGGCAGAAAATAGTGAAAAATGCTGATTTTAATTTTCAGAGCCAAAGTTGACATATTTAGTTTGCATGTTGTACTGACCAACAGTCCATTAACAACACATATTCAATGTACGTGTACATTTGAGGTGCTGGGACCAGTGAATGTTTGATTGGTTGCCTAAAAAAAGGAAATTATTAATTGATTGTCAAAATTGCTATTCCATTAATTGGCTAATTGTTCCAGCTCTATTCATGTTACATATTAAATAAGTAATTTAAGCATGCCGGTTTTACAATATGTTTAAACATATTCATCTTTTATGTGTGAGTCATTGGTGTTATTAAGTGGGCATCTCTCTTCTCAGAAGTTTGTTCGACCTGCAACAAAACAGACAAGAAAGTCTGGCATCCCGAAAACTCCAGGACAACAGAGGCAACTTAGACGGCCCACCAGGCCATATTTAGTTCAACTCTTTCTCAGTTGCCACCCAGCAGCCATGGGGCATCCAAAGGGCTGAGTCACTGGCTGAACTGAAGATATGCCAAGAAGAACAGACAGGGGGAAAGCCCGGGCCTCTCCCTCTTCAACCGGGGAATCACTCCGCATTATATGTGGACGTGGTTTATTGGGTCACCTCCATTCTCGCGGCCTGGTTGTTGAAGCATGGTTGTAGGGGATTCAAGCAGAGGCAGCTGGATTAGCATGATGGTATGAGCACTGATATGTGTCACAGGGGGTGATATGCAGCCTTGCAAAATGACTGAACCAACTTGCCCGACTCGATTAGAGACAGTCCATGTAACTCTTGAAAGGCAGCGTTGTTTTAGAAATGCATTGAATATCGTGGCCAGTGGGCATCACTGACATGTCCTGGGGGTGCGTTCACTGGGATGCAGTCATGTGTGCTGTAGATGGTGTAATCTGTCAGCAGGACGCAGTTAAATCTCTGCATGTACACGACTGGACATTTTAAATCTGGCTCCACAATATAAAGAACGTTTTTCTTAAAGAAAAAAACATTACTAGGTTGCAAAATATGTAAGATTTACAGTATGTGTGTCTGCTGAGTCTAAAAGTCTTCAATAGGGTGTATCAGTTCTGTGTGGCAATGCCATGCTATCAGGTGGCTCACTGCTGTGGTTCTCCATCATCTCATTTCCCCCATCGCAGTGTCAACCACAGGGTCAGCTCTCATGATGCTTATATGTGACCTATTAGAGGCAGCTCCTCTGTGTATCGCTGCTCATTTCCTAAAGTGGCACCCAGGTGGTACAGAGAGAAGAGAACAAACATATCATGCCGGCTGAGGGGACACCTCGCTATTCTCATAATCTCTCACACCCACTCAAGCCCCCTGACAAAACCACAACCTATAAAACAGGTGGGAGACAGATAGAAAGTGTGTGTGTAGGCGTTTCAAGCAGTGGTTGTCTGAGGGTTTTCGATAAGAGTTTGGAGGACCGTTATTGTTGCCGGTGCGTGCTAATTGCCTGTGAGTGGCATCTTATCAGACTTTTGCTCTCACTGCAGGAGGCCTCTGTTCGCTGCATCAACCTGCTGCTGATTATGAGGTGTTCTCATCACTGTATTACCACGGAAGCACGTTCATTTGCAGGCATTTTGCACAACAAGGAACAGGAGAGATGTTATTTGACCAAAAAAGAAAATACCCATACACTGCCGTCTTGCTCCCAATACGTCTTTTATTGACATGACAATGTTTGGACTGCAAATGGTCTTCCTCCAGTAAAGCTGAAGGTGTGTGCATATATATATATATGAGCTGTGATGACATACTTATTGAGAATATACATGTGAATACAATATGCCCAATCACTCTGTTACTGGATATCACATCGACATCAACGTAAAGCTACAGCATTAAAGGTGTTACTGTGTGACTGAATCAATCAATTAACAGGATGATTCAGTCATTTTTATATTAAACAATGATCAGGTCACTATGAGTTTGTTTGATTAGTTAAGGCTTAATGGATCATCAATCAATGTTTGTTATCTTACAGTTATTTCATACATTAATTTAGATGCCACTAAATTAAAAGTAATCATAGAAATATGATGCTGCTGTTGTGTTTCAACTATTTGATAGATTGCCATTAAATGTCCGTGGTGCCCAGATGATGAACTCTTCTTTTTTTCTAGTATCACCAACAAGGTTTTCACTAATCTTTTGAAATATCTCAACATCTACTGGATGGATCAATGCAAAGTACGGTACAAACATTCCTGGTACGATTATGCCTGTGGTTGTACTTAATTGTTCTTTATGTTATAGTATACATACATTAAACAATGCCGGGAGGCTACTATGATTCATGACGGATCACTTTAAAACAGGCCACAATATTGTCTAAAGGCCCTGCATGCTGCTGCCAACAGTCATCAGCATGACTATAATCCACTTCTGTTCCTTTGATTCTTTGCTCAGGGACTTTTCTATATTGAATATCAAAGTCTAGTCTGCAGCACAAGTGTGCTGTCCCAGTGATTGGAGAAGAAAGAGGGGCTCTGTATTAGAGCCTCCATCAGTCCCTACCTCCCTGCTTCTCTCTCTCTCTGAGGCCATTAGGAATCATGACTCTCTCCCACATCATTAGATTAACTCCCATGGTCTGCCAGGGGCTGCAGGAAGAACATACTCATTACCCAAGCTGCTCTACTTTGCCGAGCGCAAAAAGGCCCTGCTTTCACCTTGTAATTTGAGTCAGACGGGCTCATCAGGGCAGGAGGCAACAGCGAGATATGGAAGTGCTGCCGCCACTATCGCCAGATATTTGTGTCCTACCGCCTTTATTACACAGGCGTATTTAGAGTGCATGCTTGGCAGAGGCGATGTTCCTAGGGACATATTAGGCACATTAGTTCCCCCGGCTTCTGCCTATAGTGTACTACGGCTGGAGGGATTTGGTACACAGCTGTCACAATGGCAAACAGAGATATTTACAATAATAGAGTTCTTAATAGAGTTGATGCATAACACTCTGCCATGTTCCTGTCACAGTGGTGGTTTTGGTCCCTTTTCAAAAATAACTCTGTGGTCTGTTGGTCCCAGAGGAAGGTAAATTGAATGCACACTGGTGTCCCCGGGACAACAAAAAGGAAAACAACCTTAATATCAACAAGGATTCAATCATTTATGTAATCAGGCAGGAAATAACAAGATCTCATTTGGCGGGAAAGGAAATTGCTCATAAAAAAATAAAAAACAACATTAATTGATGAGATCCTGTACATACGTAGGGATAATTGTTTGAATGTTATTTGGTCATCATTCGACATGCTTGCGATTACGTGCAGAAAGTAAAATGTCAAATGCTAGAAACCCTGGTGGCTCGTTTGTGTGCTGTTAATAGTGTGGGTATGGATTTCCCTTTGAATAAAGACGCAACAGGCTGTGTACATCACAGAAAGCACTTGTTTATTTCTGGTCAGGCAGCAAAGTAATGACACAAAGTTAGCAGTCATTCCAGAGGACCTCAAGTTGGAAACTACTTTTTCTTGCTTATGGGACAGGTGAGTAATGATACACTTGGGTGTAAAATGACTTTCCTCTCCTGAATGTCAAACAACAGCTTAAGAGAAGCGATCATTGCATGAGTGATTGAAGCATCCAGGTTTGCTAAGAAAACTGGGTTCAGACAAATGTAGATTGCAATTTTAGTGATGATTACAGAAAGCCACAGTGCTGTAGGAACCTAATCTTAGAACAGACAAACAAAGCAATCAATAGCAATGACGTAAAGCATAACATGCTGTCTGTTTCCAAGTGTCTGTTGGGGACAAAACATTTGTCTTGAGTTCTGCCTTCATTATAAATATATGTACATACACACAATAGTTTAAGAACATCCAAAGTTGCCTCTATGGATCACTTGGCTGACTGGAGAGAGACCTGCAGTGGTTTAAAGATGGAGGATGACACTCTGGGTGGTTTCCACTTTTACAACGAGGATATTTCTCCAGAGAAGCATTCTGGGAACAGGAGACGTTAGTTTGACACTTCACTGCCCTCAATAAGCCATAAACAATTCCACATTCAAAAACACTTGTACAAACTGCAAAGAGATGCTGAGATTATCGCAGATAATTAACAAATCTATCCAACCAATATGTCATATTACTATAGTTTTTAGTCAGACTCACCAGCTGTCTTGCCATGGACATGAGGACAGCCTCCACATCTTCAACCCACATCTGTGTGGAAGACAGGAAGGAAGGGAGGAAAGGGAGGTTAAAAAAAAAGCAACACATGAAGTATTTCATCATTTAGAGAGAGATGTTGCAAAATGGAATTGAATCATGCACCTTTTGATCACATCACACAGAGTTCTGAGCGAACAGAGTGGTTTCATATTTTGGTTGATAAAATATTTAGCAGAAGGTGCTCAACCTTACTGCACCTCTGAACAGACAGGTTGTTTAGTTGCCAAGGACAGTCCTCATTGATCAGGGCAAAAACTAGTAACTACTCTGTTTAGCTTAGAAGACACATTTTCTTCTGTTTTTAGACTGACATTTGAAGGCACTCTAAAAATATCTATGTAAACTACAGTATGTAAAATGAAAGACCCTTAAACTTATTTTCTCAATCAGCTTCTTACTCTGAGTGAAGACACCATTTTCAGCAAATGTTAAAACCGTTTAGGTCACTTGAAATTTCTGTCGGTCTGTGGTTTTGTCTTTTAGTATCTCACTAGTTTGAAGTGGGTGTGCTCATCTTGGAAAAAGGTAATATCATGTGTCATGTTTTTCGGTGCACCAATGAGAGTTTGGCAACATTTTTTGGAATAACTTTTGTATTTTTATCAAATGTAGGTGTTGTTGTGTTGTTATGTATCCTAGAATGTGTAAATTGTGCTATTTCATATTTCATAAATACAGACATACAGACAAAAATGCTTGTTTGATAAGTTCTTGTTCTGGTTTGTTTATGTCAATTGAAGAAGAAGAAGAAGAAGAAGAAGAAGAAGAAGAAGAAAGTTTTTTAACACTTAAATCAAAATCTTGGATAAAATCTAATTTGATCAAACCACACACACACACACAGAGTCCTGATGAAGCAGCTTTTAGAGAAACACTTAAAAAGTGTTTTTTCCAAAGGGGAGTAATAGCACTAATAACTTTGTGTTTATTTGGAAACACGTGGTGGCCAAATAGCTTATAAATAACATGATGGCTGTATGTCAGGCACTCGGGTGGTTAGTTATTAAGTTATTTTGGATATTTACTTTCCAGATAAATTAAAACATTCACACACAGCTGGAGACGGGGTCTGTGCCAACAGGCAGATTTGTCCTTCTGTTTGTTATATTTATTGGGGGCCCAGTGTCATAATTACTTCATTAATAATGAGTACATTAAGTAAGGTAATTAATACATTACTGATTTTTATGTCAGTTTAATTATTAAGTCTATCAAAAAGCCTTAAAGTGCAAGTTTTAGATGCAGGTCACCTGGTCTACAGGGAGAAACACTGGCACCAAAGTAAAGTCTTTACTTTAAATGTATTGATCTTGAATTATTGTTTTCATATGAAGGACAAACAGATATGCAATCATTACATGATGTCCCACACAGTACATATGGAGGGTCATGCAATATACACTCATCGCTCACTTTGTTAGGTACACCTTGCTAGTACCGGGTTGGACACCCTTTTGCCTTCAGAACTGACTTAATTCTTTGTGGCATAGATTCAACAAGGTGCTGGAAACATTCCTCGTTTGGTCCATATTGACATGAGAGCATCATGCAGTTGCTGCACATCCATGATGCAAACCTCCTGTTCCACCACATCTTAAAGGTGCTATATTGGATTGAGATCTGGTGACTGTGGAGGCCGTTTGAGTTCAGTGAACTCATTTTGTGCAAGAAACTAGTTTGAAATGATTTGAGCTTTGTGACATGGCACGTTATCCTGCTGCAAGTAGCCATCAGAAGATGGATACACTGTGGTCATAAAGGGATGGACATGGTCAGCTACAATACTCAGGTAGGCTGTGTTGTTTAAACAATGCTCAGTTGTGCTAAGAAAATATCCCCCACACCATTACACCACCACCCGCAGCCTGAAACGTTGATGGATGGATCCATGCTTTCATGTTGTTTACACCAAATTCTGACCCTACCATCTGAATGTCGCAGCGGAAATTGAGTCTCATCAAACCTGTCAACGTTTTTTCAATCTTCTATTGTCTAATTTTGGTGAGCCTGTGTGAATCCTTTTCTTAGCTGACAGGAATGGCAACCGGTGTGGTCTTCTGCTACTGTAGCCCATTTGCTTCAAGGTTTGGCTCTTATGCGTACCCTGGTTGTAACAAGTAGTTATTGGAGTTACTGCTGCCTTTCTATCTTACTGCTGCCTTTCTATCAGCTTGAACCAGTCTGGCCTCCTATCACCTCTGGCATCAACAAGGCATTTTCGCCCACAGAACTGGATATTTTCTTTTTTTTGGACAAATCTCTGTAAACCCTAGAGAAGGTTGTGTGTGAAAATCGCAGTCGATCTTCAGCAGAATGTCTTGAGCATGTCTACATGCATAAATGCATTGAGTTGCTGCCATGGGATTTGCTGATTAGAAAATTGCGTAAACAAGCAGTATATCAGGTGTATCAAATAAAGTGGCCAGTGCACAAGCAAATGTATGACACTAACTAAGATATAACGTTGATCCCTGTGGGTACATGTTTTTCAAGTCATGATTTTCCATTCTGTATAACATACTAATGCCTAATAGAGCTATTACACAAGAGATACAGCATAAGATAAGTAAAGGAGCACTATCATTGATTCATACGCTGGACAATCAGAGGCACTGTTCATAGAACACATACAAGACAGTGTAAATTACTTAGTATTGACTACACTGGGAAAAAACACACAGCACCTCTAAGTTCAGTCTGTTCACAGTTAAATATACAAGACCTGTTGGAAAGACAGTTCCTAGAAAACAAGGCCGCACAATGTTCAGGCCACTGTGTGTGAAGAGATAAAGAGAACGAGCAGGACAGAACTGGTTCAGAGGTCAGAGACGGTCTTACTCTGTGGTTTTGTCTCTTCTCTATGCTCCACTCTCGCACATCCCTCCAGTGCTCTGGCAAACATGCTTCAGTTGCCCAGCTGTCTCCCCTCCTAGCCATGATGATGTCCCCAGTCCACACAGTGTGTCACCAAGCCCGTGAGCTCGATCCCTGCACTGACCTCGTCCACCCCCTCAAGTGTCCAACACAGTTTTCTACACTGTAACTTGACTCTAGAAACTGATACTGTTCAACTCAGAGACAAACTGCAGGGAGTAACAGTGTGCAGGATCGAAACTGCTTTGCTGGTAAGATATAGGGTGACAGTGTAGATGGTGTGGCCACAATACAGGCCAATGAAAGCTAAGGAGAAATACACATCTTTAAATTGCAGATTACCTTTTACTGCAGTGTTTCTGATGAATAATAATGCCAACATTGTATTGAAACAAATGTATTCAATGTTTCAACTGGCATTATGTTATAAACAATACAATTATGCCAGTATGAAGTGCCCAGGTTTGGTCAGATTAACACAGGTCTTATGTACCTATTAAGTCTGATCTTTGTCTAAATATCTGTGGAGAGATCAAACACATTCCTGTTATAGATTAAATGTGGCTTTGGTGTTACATGAAATAGATGTTCCTCAATTATGCTATTGTTAGTGGTGTGTCGACAGGCTTTTATTAAAGTCATACCAAAATATTTCAGACGTTTTAACCTGAACATGACAGAAACACAAAAGAACTGCCTAAGAAATGACAAAATGTTAAAAAGGAAAGGACAAAGGCTGCACTCGGGTGGTAAAAAAAGAATAGGAATCACCTCATGTCTCAACATATTTAGATTCTTATACGTGGCCCCCCAAGATTTATTAAAGACCATCTTGGAAAACAGGGGAAATCTAAGAATTTACTACATGTAATTTAACTCATGAGCAGTTATTAAACAGTTGCTTTCAGACACTTTAATCCTACACATAAAGGCTGCAGTTATTCACCAGATTAGAATACCACCAGACCTTTTTGAACAAGTAGATACATTTGAGATGTGGTCGACTCTGACATCCCAGATTGTCACAATAAAAGCAATAGCGACCAGTCTGTGGAAGGCACTGGAGACACAAAAAAACCCCAGTATATTTACCTGAGGCAGATGCCTGGCAACACAGCGAGGGTTACTTCTCAGAGTCTTTGCTGCTCTGCACACACGGCTCCTCCTCCTCCCCCGAGTCTTTTGGAAAGCTGAGAGGAGGGAGAGATGGAGGTGAGGAGGAGGTCAGAGTGGACCAAGCTGTGTTATAATCGACTAATATAGACTAAGATTATAATGAATTAGGTGAAGAAGATAATGATGACAAAACACTTGGTGAAGATTGAAGTGGTGTTGGTGAGATAGCCATTACCATTGCGTGTCAGGGAAAGTAATCTTCTGCCAAACAGAAAGAGTGGAGTTATATGTCACAGTCTCAGACAAAAAGAGGGCTGCTGGTCAGCGCGTGTTGTGTGTATGTGTCTGTGACTCATTTTTATTTTGGCATCTCTTCAAGAAAACCTAATGGTTTGAATACAAATGCAGATTGAAAATAGGCGGGTTTTTCTGCACTTTCTGGATCAACAGTCATGTTGTTCTGCAGTCTGTAAAGCGGTGCAGCAAGCTGGAACAATTACTCAGTGAGCACACACAAAACAAATTGGATTCCCTGATGATGTCTTTTAATCCTGTCAAGAAAAGAAACTTTAATTTTGCTTTAAAGTTTAAAGTTTAAACTTTAAAGTACTTCTGAACATTTTCCAGTGCACATTTTTATAATTGTTTTTTTCATACTTGCTAAGCTACCACTGGGCAGGAGCACAGACAACTTCTATTTTAGCCATTCTAGCTGGATGGTTGTTCTGTCCACCACTTTGGTCCAGAATGAAAATTTCCAACATCTATTAGATTAATTATAATATGCCATAAAATATTGGACAAACCCTCCCAGGAGGATGCATTGTAAGAAATGTGGTGATCTTCAGCAGAGCAGTCTGTCTATTACTTTGGTTCAAGCTCAAAAACCTGCAAAATAAATGACATTCCCATCAGCCTTTAGCTGTTGTTTGTGATTCATGCTAATTAGCAATGTTAGTATGCTAACACACTAAACTAAGATGGTGAACACAGTAAACATAATACCTGCTAAAACATCAACATATTAGCATTGTCATTGTGCGCATGTTAGCATGCTGATGGTAGCATTTCCCCCCAAAAAGCACGTGTTTCACAGAGCTGCTAGAATAGCTGTATAGCTGACTATAATAGCTGTAGACTCATATTCAACTTTAAAACAACCCACTTAATACATATTGTATCTTGGTCAATGTAAGGAAACCGTATGATTGTGTATGTCATGTGTTTCTGAAAAACATTAAAATCAGCTGAAATGTTATTAACAGGTATCAAGTATTGATATTGTTTTGCCTCAAAAACACAGCATCCAGCTATAATTGTAAAAGTGCAAACTAATCCAATTAGTAACAATAAAAAAAGACTTTTGTTATTTGATTTTGTTATGACGGATTATCTCAAGCAAGTTCCAGGGGTCTGCAAATTGACTTTCACTTTGTATTGAAATAAACAAAAACAAGTAGCTGACTAGAAGTCTGAAAAAGCGCAATGTCAAAATCTAAAACATTAGAACCTATGTCATTATGTATGATCTGTGGTAGAGCTAAATCAGAAATGAAAAATGTTGACAATTAACATGTTGCACATCCACTCAATTGAACATTTTGCATATATGTTCAGTATGAACATGTAGAAATGCCGGTAAACATGTTACAGGTATGTTTAATGTGAAAATGTGTCTATACTGAATGTCGATACAATATACAATATGACAATCTAGACTGCAACAAGTTTCCTTAGCGTATATTTAGCTGAGTTTAAAATAATATGTAATTCTTAGAAGAAGGCATTGTTAGTTGAGTAGTGAAATAATCCATTAAAAAACAACAGGGCTATTTCATCACTGGCCTTTAACACAATCATATTTCTGATAAAAATAAATAACCATATCCTCTTACATTCAAAACATTGTGTCTCCATTTTTCCTTTGCTTTTTTTTCAACCTTTTAGCAACTGAATTACAGTATAATTATTTGCTATCTATTTATTGAGTTGAATGTCAAAACAAAATGGTGATTATTACTGGATGTACCCAGTGTCTAAATGCTAGTAAGTAAAGTTTGTTAAATCTTCCAGCGATATTAAGTATCATAGTCGTATATTAAACTCCATCTGAAATGTCATATTTAACCCTTTCAACTTAATCTTGGCATTTGCAATCAGTATTTACCCATTTCTAGTCAGAATCCAGCTGTCGGAGATTCCCTTCAGTGACAAAACGCTACGAGGCTGACTAACCGAGAAAGACAAAAACATTTCACAGTAATCAGCGCTCGTTTCCCAGCACACAGTCACCTTGGATTCAATTCGAGCCTCGAACCATAGTGTCATTCACACCACATAATTGCTTTATTCATTCATAGATGTCAAATGTTGTAATGAGCTAAAGATCCAAGGACAGACCCTGCCTGGGGGTTGAGCGTCTGAAGGCAAGAAGGGCTCTTGGAAAATGACTCATGTAGTGGTCTCTACTTTGTCATGCTCTGGCATTAGCCATGGATCCCCAACTGAGGCACCGTACCTCATTACACATAATTGTGTGGAGAGATCCATATCTGACATCTTGAGGAGGATGACATCTAAAGCAATATAGTCTCAAACATTGTGAATATCCTCGAACGTCTAGAGCACCTGAAGAGATTTTACTGTATTTAAATATGAATTAAAGAGTTAAACATAAAACTTCCAACCTGAGGTTCCAGTGACTGAGCTGCATGGATGGTTTTAACACTGCTTATGACATTACTGTGGAAGGACAGAGAAGATATGTATAAAGATGATTTTGGCTGGTTTCCTAGAAAGAGTATACATTAAACCAGGAGGCTTTCTGAGACACATCTGAAATTTGGATTGCAACTGAATTAAACAAGATTAATTTCAACCACGTAGTACGTTAGTCCTTATTAGTGAGAGCATATGCACACAGCGCTGGCCTGAGGGTGCCCATTAAAGCTGGAATGGATTGCAAAGTGGCCAAAATTTAGTGGTAATTGTGTGTGCTATTTACACGAGACCAGCTCTCCTGAGTTCTTTCTCATAGATTTTCTATAAAATGAAAAAAGGCTCTGTTGCAAATTGTTGTGTTGACACTTGCTCTTGAAACACTAATGTGCCCTCTTTTCTTACTGAGACCAAAGGCCTCCAAAAAAGGGGCATGCATGACTAGCAAAATCCCACTCTGCTTAGATAAAGGTTTACAAAAATAACGACTTACGTCTTGACTCGGCTGGAGAAATGCTGGCGCAGTACTAGAGCCAGAGTGGAGAGAAGCATGATGGTGGTGCACATCCCCAGAGTGCACCAACCTGCAGTTAAAGAGACAGCAGGGTCAATATGAACCATCCATACATAGTGAATCTGCTCCCCACAGCCGAGGAGACCTGTTTGTCTCTCCCTCTCTTCGCCTGTCTGGCTGGATCAGGAACGTTGGGGGATTAGTCACTCCCAGATTAGAAAAGATGACATGGTGCATTATTGAGGCACAGCACTGCTGCACACCTAAGCTATGCTGTGATGTGTGTGCACTTATTGTGCATGATTCAGATATGTCCTGCATAATCTCCAATGAAAGCAGCTGTCGTGTTCGTTAACAGAGCAATTTTTGATATTTTTGCATTTTTTTCCTGCCATTTACCACATCTTCCTGCTGTAACTTTTCTGTCATGCTAAACTTTGTCGTGTCCTCACTGCCCACAGTGACCTGCATGTATACCTGCCCCTCAATCCCCTAATCATCCACTTAGTATTAGTTATAGTAGTCCACCTACAGTAATTAAATACAATAGATATGGTGCTGTAATATTAGTGGTGTATTTTTAATCCACACATGACCTCTGCAATCTGCAATCATACAATTTAGTTGTCTGATGATGTGAAACCCTTTAAGTTATAAACATGGGAAGATTTCCAATCTCTACCATCCAGGAACATCATATGACCACAGCTTACAAGCTTGGCATCCAGTTTGTTTTTGCCTGCCTGCTCACATTTTGGACTTGTTTGCCCTTGTTGAGCTTGATGGTTGCAAAAAAAATTGTAATGTTTCTGATTCCTCAAAGAAATTTAAAAAAAGATGACCAGTGGGAAAGATAAACAAAAGAAATATGATATTCTCTTATGAACCAAGTAAATAGTCTAATAACCTTACCTGCTCTGCCTCTGTGTCCTTTAGGTCCACTTACCAGATCTGTCCATTCAAAGCAAAAAATTGTCGAGTGTGAAAGTCTCCTGGCAGCCTTCAGATAAGGCTCCATGTTTTCAGCATATGCCATTATACTGTTTCCTCTCAATACAAGTTAAACAACAATACTAAAAGCCTACAGCCATGCTTTGAGCTAAATGCTAACATGCTCACATTGACAATGCTAACAGGCTTATGCTAAGTAGGAATAATGTTTACCATCTTGGTTTAGCATGTTAGCATGCTGGGGCTTTGAGGGAGTGTCAATAGTTTTGCAGGTATTTGGTCATAAACCAAAGCAATGGACAAATTGTAATTTTGACCTGATGGTCTAGAATAAGAATTCAGGGGCTCAAGTCATTGTCCAAACGTTCATTGTCTGGGCACCATAAATGTGATGTTCATATGCTCTCTGACAAAGCTGTGAATAATTGAGGATCACCTGCTGCAACATTTTAAGCCACAATAAAAGCTGCATCCCACTCAGATACATGATGACCATTGTTAAGTGAAACAAAAACAACCTGGTAACATAATGAGGACGGCTCCAAGACCGAAACTGCCACAGACACTCACAAATCAGGTCCTAAACCTCCCCATTCTCTGTCTCATTAGGCTGAAGTTATATTTCTTGCAGACAGCAGGACGTGGATATTCTCAAGCCAGCGATGGCATTCCCCGCAATGACATCTGTGACTCTGCTGTCTCCACTCTGTCAAGAAACCTCTGGTGCATGGACGGCAGACAGATGGAAGTTCACACAAGTGGCTGTCAGGAATGTCAAGTTGCAGCGATGTGGCTGTGCATCTCATCTACAGCTTTGAGAATAGCTCATGATGCCTAATTGGAAAATTCTTCAGGCCTCCTCTCCAGCTTTATGCTGCTGGATAGCTGCACAGACTCACAAATGCCTTAAAATCAGAGGGTTTAAGTCTCTCAGGGCAGTTATTTGTGCTGACCTGCATGTGCTGCCTGGCTTAGTCGTGCTCTGGGCTTGTTTGACTGAAAGAATTAAGGGATTTATTGGAGCAAATTTATTAGGATTTGAGCAGTTAACTCCCAGGTTCATACATTTCAGGAATTGTATTTAAATTGGACAAGGTATGCTACAATAGACCTGCTATTAAATTCTGTTTGCTGGATAGTTTTATCCTGCATGCCTTCATTTTAAGCCATGTCAGTAGCATCCACCACTTTGGTCCAGACTGAAATAACTCAACAACTGTTAGATGGATTGCTGTGATATTTGGCATAGACATTCACGGTCCCCAGAGAATGAATCACACTTTAATGAATGGCCTTAATGACCTCCTCACATTTCCTATAGCGCTACCATGAGGATGAAATTTTAGTGAGTGTATTTCTGAGTGAAATGTGTCAAACCACCAATTGGATTGCCATGAAATTTGGTCGAGATATTCCTGTTCTCCTCAGGATCAATTCTTATAACTTTAAAGATCCCCTTACTTTTCATTTAAAGCTGTCATCAGGTCAAAGTTTCAATTTGTCCAAGACCTCACTTTTATGACCTACAAAATGAATGACATTCCCATCAGCCTCAGCTGAACTTTGTGTTTAGTGCCAGTTAGCAAAATACTAACATGCTACTGTAAGATGGTGAACACGGTGAACATTATACCTGCTTGTCATTGTGAGCATGCTAGCATGTTGCCTTTAGCTCAATGTACAGTGTTTTGTCTTTTTCACTACAAACCTTTTCACTTTATACATAGTTATATAAATGGTACATTGATTAGTGCATTTATAAAGAAATAAAGAAATGTATAAAGAAATACATGGCCCTGTGGAATCACAGTAGTGAACATACTGGTGCAACTTTTTCAACCAACCAGTACAACTCTTGCCACCAGTAATTAAAAGCATGTAAATGCACAGATTTGATTTGAAGTTATACTCCTGTGTCAGTTTATATTTAGATTAAGTGGTTAATCTGAATAATCACCTGCCGCATGTCTGAGTGTGTCTGCACGCACATCTGATTAAATGATAAAAGCACCTGAAGTCAGGTAATAGGTCAAGACATTGCTTCCTAATATTGTTTGTCTCTGGGTAACGGAGCCTGTTGTGCTCCTCAAAGTGAACCTATTATTAGATATGTGTGTTTCCAAAGGCTAAAGTAGAGTTTGTCCAGGTGTGTTTGGGCATCAATTCCATGGGATGTGATGAGCCCATGCTACCAGCGCTCTCCGGAAATAATATCTAGCAGTGGGAAAATGTGTCGCCATGGTGACAAGTCAGTGCCCTGTTGACTACACTGTGCACAACCAAGACACACATGGGAGAATTTTTCTATTTTTGGACTCTTATTATGTGGTTTACCTGCTTCACCTATTCTTATTATTCAAGCCAGCAGCAATTTCCTCAACATTATGATTGATTCCTATAGGTGAAGTATATTTTTAGTTAATAACTGAAATTACTCTGAAATACAGCGTCTGTGAATTCCTTTTATGAAAGCAAGACAAACATTAAAAACTCCAAAACAGTCCTCTTCATTGAGAAAGCAGATATTAAAAAGTTTGCACTGATGATGAGATGTACGGTTTGAATAAATTACTGTATGGATTTGTGTCTTCCTCCCTGCAAGAACCTCCCACTGGAGCCTTGATAGAGTCTCGCCTGGAGCGTCAAGCGGCGAACAGGCAACCATTAATCATTGATTAAGAACATTTACATCTCATTCCATTTAATTATCTTTTGTTCCTGAAACAGTGGGACTGCCAAGTAGAGTATCTGCCCAGACTACCTGCAGGCAGGAGATATGTGCTACGTTGGGTTATCTGGGTCAAGTTCACCATTGGCTGAGGAGATTTAAAGAAAAAAGAAAGAAAGAAATTTGAAAACCAGGATTAGACTGGTAAGAAAAGAAAAATGCTGATTTTGTCCTCAAAGAGCAAAAACATTTTAACAAAAAGAATACACAGAAAACAATCCATTCTCCTTAGTTTCTGCTCCTCACTAACACAACAAAGTGGAACACATCACGCCAGTTCTCAGATCTTTGCACCAACTTCATGCTTTTGAAATACTACTGGAGTTTAAAGCACTGACTGGTTCAGGGCCAAAATACATTTCATATCTGCTCCTACATTATAAACCATCCAGCCCTCCCAAGGAGAAGCAGTATTCATTTTCTGAACTCCACATATCTGCAACACTCTGCAACTCTCCTATTCCATCAGCTTTTGGCTTTTTAAACAAAATGTAATTTGGCCTGTTACTAACTAGTGTTTTATTTTTCTCGCTGCTCAATATGCAGCAATAGCTGCAGTATCATTACAGTATTTATTACCTTTCACAAAAAGTAAAAATAATTTAAATGTCAGTTCGACTTTAACCTTGTTTTAGCTCTTTGCTCTGCATCTGTTGTCAAAGACAGAAACACATTTTCAGTGTTATGCAACTCTCAAAGAAATCTTGCCCTCGATGCAAGTCAATCAAGAGGAGATATGTAAGTTAAATGTATAAATGCAAACTAAAAATTTTTTTAGGTGATGTAGCTGGATGTAACATTTTCTGGTGAGCATAGACTGGCAGTTGAACAGCCAACTGCCTTTGAATATATGTTGTTATATAACGTGTGTGCTCATCATTTCACCAGTGATATTTCTGATTCATTTTAGCTTGAACGTTGTCGTTTAGCATATACTAATGTCGTGAAAACTAGCATTACAAGCTAGAAGTATCAACGTCAGACAGAGTCAAATTTACAAGTATATTTTATTAATGGTCATAATTCATTTTCATCAAATCTGCAGAGGTACAAGTCTGTGGTAGGCTGTGCAAACATGCTCAAAACACTACAAAGCCACTGCACTTGCTCCCACCAACAACGCAGTATACAATGACATATTCATGTACAGTATTCAAATACATAGAATCCTTCTCATAGATATATTTAGAAAAATATAAAGTCCTAACTTTTCAACTGATAGACAGAAACATTTCACAACAAAAACACATAGTTCCACATATGCTGTGATGCCCTTATTTGCTGAAAGAGAATGAATGTGTGAAATGAATTAAGGGGCGAAGGAAGGTTTGCCTAATTTTCAGCTAAAAATGATTGAAAATATATTTGGATTAAGTGCAGCTGTAGCACACTTGGCATGCGAGGACATGCCTGACTCGGCCAATTTGATGCAAGACCATATGTGTGTGTGAGTGAGAAAAGTGAGAAAGAAAGTGAGAGATGAGTCACTTGGATGCGTCTGCACATAATTGTACGTGTGTGTGTTTATAGTGTGACGAGGAACATGCTGCATATAAACAAAGAGGGAAACAAAACCTGCAGCTTAGCAAGAGCAACAGTAGATCTCCATCACGCGTTTGTGTGTGCAGAAGGGTTTCACACCACACAGTGTTTAATATACAAGATGTCGGGGAAACTCTGCTGAACAAAAATATTCCTGAACCTCGAGCGGCTTGAGGTCTGACCTCAGAGGGATAACTTACCTCAGAAGTCAGGCAAAGAAAAGGGCTGCTGTGTATTTTGAAACGAACCATTTATGACTGATCAGCTTTACTGCCTCCAGAGTTATTTGAGCCAAAGTGGAAATAGTTTACCTTGAGGTTTGTTTGACCAGTGTGTGTATCTTTATCCACTTGTCTGACTTATCTCTGTGTGACATAGGCTTACGACTCTCCAGTTCAACTTGAAAAGGAACTTGTATAATGGGATTGCTTAGTAAACATCTGCGCAAGTTGAATGTAAATGGCCGTTTTTTACAGATACTGAAGCCAAGAGTGGCTGTGGCTGCAATTATTGTTTTTCTCAAAATCCCAGTTTAACAACTTGTCTTGTTATCTCAGTACAACTTTTCTTTCATTGCAGATTGATTATCTATATTAAGATAACAAGATAAATATCTTAATAAAGGCTTGTTCTTGGTTATTTGACTTGACATTTTAGATATTTGGAGGAATATCAAGATAAAGTTTGCTTGTTCCCATTGCATTTGTCGCATTTTGCTTTATTGATTTTCCATCTCAGCCAAGCATAAAAACTTTGTGATATTTCAACTTTTTATTTTTTTGTTTCCAGCCTTTCCTCTCAGGTTTTTTTTATGCACACTGACGTTTGGGCACCGTTTAACTTGCCTTTTTCATTTGCACAACAGAAACTAATGAGAAACCTGCAGCTTACATCTCGAAATTACCATAAAATTGTACTTGGCTTTTTTTTTTTACTAGTTATTCCAATATTCTTTCTGACTGATACAAATTCAATTAATTTGCATGTTGTGGGAGGGGGGGTATGATAGGAAGTTCGGAGACCACTGGTCTAAGGCAAAGCATAATGTGGAATACCTTCAGGAAGTCACTTAAAACACAGTACAAATGTTTTAATTTTTTATGTTTATTCTTAAATGTAACTGAGCTAAACAAATTTTCCTACGAGTGAAAGACGTTATTATAAAGCATGGTTGTGAATGGCCATCTGTCCAATAATAATTGTTTTTGTTCTCAGTGACGCTGTCCTAAAGGAGGCAGTGGGAAGTTACAGTAGATGAATGACCAAATGAGGAGGAGAGGAGACTCATTACTTCCTCATTAATGCCAGATGCCGATGCCAAGGAGGGTCAGATGGGAGATACAGGACGTCACAGGAGCAGATGCAAACTGAAGATTGGATCAAATGTCCATCCTAAACAGATTTGCTGTGTATGTTTGGGAATTGACTAGAAAGGGACTCTCAGATGGGGACTGCTGCACACAGTTCAAAGACTGTGATTACTGAAGCACCGGTGACAAGAAGATGAGGTTAAGTAAGGTGAAGAAAGTTAGTTTCACAGTATGCAGCATGTTTGAGAAGGGGAACATAACTGAATATGTCTGCATATGAATTTAGAGAGAATCTGACGACTAGAGGATTAAAGCTTCCACCATTCCTCTTGTAGAATATGAAGAAATCATCCATTTTGTTAGAGAATTTCATGTATATGTATATCATTGCTTGTGTTAGATGGGTCAGATAGCTAAAGAAACAGACTGATGGCACTTCTAAAGCTCACGTGTTTTTTTGTAGACCTCCGGAGTGACTTTCTACAGCACTTAATGGAGCCTTTAATGCAGCACATCTCTCTGATGGGGTTTTGAAGAGGTAAACTAACTGACAGTCCTGTAAATATTAACACAGGGGAAGTCTTATAGCATGCCTGTGTGTGAATGTGTACATGTGTTGTCGCTGATCGTGTCCATCTGCTGATATTTTCCATCTCACTTTCACAATGTTGAAAGTGTTTGTGTAATCCAAGTGATAGGCAAATAAAAACTTAAAGCATTCCTGCTGGTCCAAGCAAAGAAAAAACAGCCCTCTTTAACACGTCAACAGATCAGCGTATCAATGAGTTGTAAACAAAGGCAGAAGAGTATGCACACTTGCCCACTGTACACTTATACAAACAACACCTGTGTAAAGTTAAACAAGACATTAAGAGCACGCAATGCATCAATAGAGAGAAAAAGGGGCACATTTTCCCCCGAAACATGAGGATATATTGTAGTAGGACACAAAGAGAATCTATTAACAGTCAGCAGCTCCATGGTCCCATAGCCGAGGCTTCAACAACTAACTGGCCCCCTCTCAGAGCTTAAAAACCATTTCTTATCTAAACATTTCTTTCAATCTCTCTTTCAGAATATCATGAGGTGTATTCATGTGTGCGGCTTAACTGGAGGAGGCTCCTCTCACTGCAGGTTTCCACAGAAATGAACTTTGTAAAGTAATAATCCGCAACTTTCATATAAAGAGGCTAAATGTTTCTGCCATCCTCAGCTGACTGTCCCCTGAACAGTGACTGTCCAACATAACGTTAGCTTATCTGTAACTAAGCACAGCAGACCTGTCAAGCTTTGGATTTCTCCACTTACTAAAGCAGTGAGCATGAAGCTGTAGTGAGAGCAATACACGGTATTCAAGAGTTTGGAGGGTGGTGCATTTTCTCCACAGACCAAAAGTTTAAAGACTGCAGAAGACTAATAGTGTGTTGTTCTGCTCTAACCTAAGTTGCAAAAGTTAGCATGTCCAGCTAACTAGCGTTCTACATATGGTAGTAACCGAACCCAGCGTTACGTTGAAGACCAAAGAGTATTGTAGAGTACATACATTTTTGTGGTTACAGGTTCTGAAAAAGCCCCATTTACGACTGACATATCCATTGTGTAGTATTACCCCGCAGCATTGGAACCGGTCCAGAAGAATACTATGATGCTTTAAAATTTCTGTTATCATATCGTAGCCTACCATAATACTAAAACTAACTAGCTACACCACAATACAAGAACAATAGCCTACTACTGCTTTGTTTCCATGTATTCTATGTTTCAACAACTGGTGAAGATGCTGCCTTTTTTAATTACGACATGTAGCTTTAGCCATTTAGCATAATATTATGTAGCTGTTATGTAGGCTTCAAGTGCATGTTTGTTAAAATTAGTTGGTTGGAAACTGCACTATCAAATATAGTTAGCTAACTTGCGATAACTGATGAACTCTGCTGGGTGGCAAATACTACAGTGGTCAGGAAAGGAGAAGTTGAAATGAAAAATTACTAAGAACATTGAGTGGCTAACCTGCTACCATGTGGTGTGCTAAATTGGAAAGCTTGACAGGCCTAGCAACAGTAACTACGGAGGACAGCGTTCCCACAAAGGGTCAATTGCCAATGGATGTTACGGACCAGAAATTAAATCTGCCATTTTATCAAAGTGTTTGGATTTGGTTGTCTAAGAACTGGGTAGCTCTTTAATGGGGAATACCCCATGCTACACACGATGTGTTGTATGCTTTTGGCAACAACAGCAGTTGGATAGTTAGCAATTAGCACTGTTAGCTTCCATGGATAAAGCACCAGAAAGCAACACTTACATTATCTATACTTCATTAGGAGAAAAGTAAAATGTTGTCTGGCTACAGTGTTTGGTGTCCAAGTGATCTATAGGAAGCGCGATGCAGAGACACCACAGCAATGAAGGCTTAGCACCAAAATGTCACTAAAATAAATGACAGAGTTGCACAGATTACCACATTAATCTTATCCATGTCTGTGAAACCATCCTCACAGAGCTTCTTGAAACTCTTTTACCCCCTCTTCTTCTAAACTGCTCACACAGCTGAGCTGGAGACCTGGAGCCAGCCCGCCTCTGTGTAGGCCCCTGTCACATGCCAGTACACGGCTCCCATCAGTTTGGTCCACACTATCTGCACCTCTGCCGTGAAGAATTCGGGGAAATCTTCAGACAACACCTCCAGCAGCACGCCGCTCAGGATCTGGGAAAAAGGAGGGTGAAAAAAAAAACTTGATTAACATGGAATCAGAAAGACTGAAGGAAAAAAGTAATGCAGAGAAAACGTATTCAGTAGGTAAAGTGAAAGCAGAGCGGTGGAAATAAAGAATTCACTGTTACAGAAAAGTGGGCGAGGCAGGTGAAAATGAAAGCAGTGGGTGGGCAGGCGATACAAAGGGAATGAAAATGTAGAAAGAAAGGACAACACAGGAAGGAATGAAAAAGAATGTATGAGATTATTTTTATATATATGCAGTGCAAAAATAAAGAGTTAAATGTAGTAGAATAGCAATGGATTTAAAGCTACAGCAATAGAACTTGACATTTTTGATTTTTAGTACACAATATAAGCAAATTGGGGACATGTGGAACCTCAACCCTCAATTCTCATTTTTGTCTGCCAATAAAACTGTTACAAAAAGAATAGTTTGCATTTTGGCAGAGAAATTCTCAAGACAAGGTCCATTTACTTCATGCTTCTGAAGCTTTCAGCCAGATCTCATGGCCTTCCTTAGTAGATGGGGTTGCTTAGTTGTCATGGAGATGGTTAAGTTTGTTATCATGTGACCTAAATATGGAGTTTCTGTCATGTGATAGCAGGTGTTCATGTATTGGGTCGTAACTTCCACCATACAAAAAATAAATAAATACATACAAAATTCCACACCTAAGTCATGTGATAACAAAGTAAACTCTGTGACAACTGAGCAAACCCATCCACTAAGGAAGGCCATGAGATGTAGCTGAAAGCTGCGAAAACAACAACCTGGATTGAGATTTTTGCAAACTAGTATTTCTAAGGAATTAATCTTTAAGCTCAATAAATTGCATGTTCATAAGCCGATGCAGTCTTTAGGAGTTGCATATGACTAAGAATGCAGCCATTTTTGTTATTTATTAATCAATTGATTATTTCCATAAACATCCCATTGAATCTAGAAGATATTACATTTGATTAATTATATTAAAGAAAAAGTTCTCACATTTGAGGACCACCAAAAATGTTTGGCATTTTGCATAATAAACCACAATCAGAAATGTTCTTCTCATAAACATAATTGTTTCAGCACTAATCACCATCACGATAAGTCAGGAAGTGACAAAAATACAAAATAATGACCCAAGAGGTTCACCCTAGTACATATGGGGTTAGGAGTTCAGGGAATACACGCTGGGACAAATGTATTTAATGATTTATTCACAAAGTGATCAATTCAGTCTTTGGAATCGGAAGCTGGTAGAGGGATGCTTAAATGGCAGTAATGGGTTCTCTTCACAGCTGCATTTATGAACCAACTACTGATGACATTCAAAAGACTTGAAGGGAGGAAGCATATGCTTCCCCTCTTCAATCAGATGAAGACGGGATCATATTGCAATATCACAGTCCAAAATTATGCAACCACATATAATAAAATATCTCCTGTGATATTAGATTGGTAATGACAACATTTCTTTAAATGTGGGTTATAATTCAAGGGGCTGCTGAAGTTCACATATGTTCACTATGCTACTTATCCAGCAAGGAGAAAATCCGACAGTTATCTTTCATGATACAGTCTGCTTTTTTCTATTCCACGGAAACACAGATTAATTGGCCAAAATGAGAAAGCTACCATCTCCTAGCAGTGAAACAACACACCTACACCCCTGTGGTAATGTACCTTATTGGGACTGAGGAGGGCAGTTCTGGGAACTATGGAAAATCCCCGACGAAAGTAAAGCAGAATGTGGCAGGCTGACAGACAGTGATTATTGTAATATACGTAATCATGCAATAACTCGTGAACATAACAGATTAATAATTAGTTACCTTGAAGTACATGGGTTCCACCTTGTGTTTGATAGCATGGGCCTTTCCCACCAGGGCCAGCACTGACGACACCTTCTCTGGATCATGGAGGTTCTCCACCACAGTATTGATAGCGTTCATCACTCTGCGGGCATGGTGTCGAAGTTGGCTGCTTCGCTCCATCTCCTCGGGATCCTCCATGTCCTGGAACTGGCTGAAGTACTGTTTGGCCGATGGGAAGTTGACAAAGAATCTAAGGAGGCAAAAACATTTCAGATAACTTGAGGCAAGAAAATAAATGCCAGCTGGGCAACCTTTGTTGCATGTAATGTCATGCCTATCTCTTTTCAAAATACAGATGAGTAGGAAGGGTCATTGATAATTAAATAAGTAAAAAATATAGCATCAATGTCTGGTTGAAATGACAATATAATGACAATTAAATAATAGTTTAGGTAATTAAAAGCTTAGAATGAATTATAAGTGAGCAGAGGGAAAATGTGTGTGCTGTATATAATTTTCTGGTTGTGTATCATATTTCTGGAGGAATTTTACAAAGAATAATAAGAACAAAGACAAGATCTAAAATCCGGAATACAGATAGGAGAGGGAGCGAAGCATTAAGAC
This sequence comes from Nannoperca australis, assembly GCA_036023655.1. Lineage (NCBI taxonomy): Eukaryota > Metazoa > Chordata > Actinopteri > Centrarchiformes > Percichthyidae > Nannoperca > Nannoperca australis. Next base: position 11,638 of record JAVQJD010010443.1, on the reverse strand, counting down.
CCCAAGCACATTATATGATAGAGAAAGGCATATTCGCTTAACATTGTTGTTACTATTTATTCTTGAATAGGCGATAAACCCAACAAGAAAGCTATGACATCTATTAGGCTAAACCGGGACAAATCCCATCAGAAGCCCATAATAAAGCATATCAGTCATAATGAAAACCATTCATGTGTCACAACATTTGATCAAAGCACGTGAGGACTGCTTGAAAAATAGGAATTTACCCAAGAAACAAACAGGCAGAGGCTACAAAGAATATGACCCTCAGTCAGTCTGCAAACAACATCCTGAAGCCTTTAAATGCACATCAATTCTAATCAATCTCTAGTGATTTTCTTCCTTAGTAAGTAGGTTTTTGACTTAAACGAATTTCCCATAAACACACAAGTTTTTTCATGTCTGTAAAGTGTGTTATCCACCTCTGCACCATCAGCGAGACAGGAGGTGCCTGGCAGAATCCTTTATATAGTAGCGCTGATGAGGCCATGATAGTTAAGATTGATCAGACCCTTTGAATGTAATTGGATGCAGGTGTGCTGAAGAGTGGTGTTTAATTTCTAGCATGTCTGGTGCTGTTTATGCGAGTGCATCAACCTGAAAGACAACTGCTGAAGGCACAGTATTAAGCAGATTAAAAAGAGCTGTATAATATACTTTTTTGCTTCTGAAAAGTCGAACTCGTGTAAATACTGATACTTTACTGAAATTTACTGACAAGCAAAGGATGGACTCTTGCATGAATTCCATCGAATATTAACAAGACTATGGCCACAATAAGATGAAGTAGAGCTGCACCAAAAATATTGAAGGGTTGCCTTTAATAAAGTTGAACCAGACTCCACTTTTGCTTTAGTTTTTCACCCTCTGGGGACCATGAATATGTATAGCAAGTTTCATGGCAATCCATCTAATAGTTGTCAAGATATTTCAGTCTGGACCACAGTGGTGGTCCCTAGAGCCAGGCTATTAGTGTGGTGAGCAAACTATATGAGCAAACCCTCATATAGTTTTGTAATGAGAAAGTGAGTACAAATAAAATAAGAGTAGTAGAGACATCCTCTCACAAACCAGAGAGAAAATAAAGTTCCACCACTGAGCTTTTCAAAACTCATTCAAGATTTGTGATGTGGGAAAAAAATGACTTATCTCTGATGCCTGATGTCTGGATTGTGTTTAAAGTCTGCCCAGTGTGTACATCAAGAGTTATTTTAGGTGCCGATGTAGTAAATTCCATTCTTAAACCACCCTGGTAGATGTAAGAGAATAGATAAACAAAGACAATGTAAATTGTCTTGTGGGATTCTAGTTACGAAGATTTGTTTTGACTCAGGGGTTTGACAGTTTTGATCACAGCCGAGTGTGAGCTCGCAGCAGCTCAGTAAGAGAGAGGAAAGAGAGAATGCCAAAGCAATAAGAAAGTTTCCACGAGAAATTTGACAGATTAAATATCGTTAGTTTTCCCCAAACAACAATGCAAAGTATAATTGTTAACACAGAGCTTTAGAAATGTACAGATTTATAAACACGGATGGATTTACACATACACACTTCTGCTCTGACCCACTTTACATCTTGTACACTTGTGCTCCAACTGACTAGAATTCCTAGTACAGTTATTTCCCAGTTGGAGTCTGGCCCTCAGCAACCCTGCTACACTACATCCATATCCCCCAGATCCTATGTCATGCTAGGCCTACAAAGGCTCGGCTTGCCTGTAGCACTACTAGCTTGGCTCTGCCAGCTGTCACGATATGTACACACTGTTTTCCTTGGTGACAGCAATAATACAGACTTTCTAGTAGCTCTTGTTCTGCTTACATGAAAGTTAACTGCAGTGCTTTAAGAAAACAGAGTGCTGCTCTGATGTTTTTTTTGAAGAAGAAGAAAAAAAGAGTTCTTTTTTTTGTGCCTGTCTTCTTGTGTTATAATGATAAATGTTTAATCCCATGTAGCATAGGCATGGTTTTACAGTGCATTAAAAGTATATTGGCAACAGGCACATCACCAGGAATAGGAATTCCTTTTCTTGATCTGGTGTTTCAGCATCCAGAAATCCTCATCCTTACAATACACATCCAGAGTTTAAGATTTAAATGTTTTACCAATATTGGAAGTACCTTCTCTTAAAATAAGCCAGTTTGAAGGATTGCACCGACTAATTTGGGGTTTGGTTCCTGTTCATGCTACCTGCATACCGTATGACCAGAGGACTGGTCACCTTTTGTGACCCAAACTTGGTATTCAAGACCTGCACCCTATGGTACCTTTATTCAGCCCAGTATCTCCAGTAATTACATGCATGAGGGTGTGGAGATTGAAGCAATTAGAGGAAATAAAAAGGGAAATAACAATGGGAAATTGTTGAGCAGTAGTTGCAGTACAAAGATTGCAAATATAAAAATGAATGAAATCAAAGATTTATTAAGAGATGACAAGAGTTTACCTTCTTTCCCAAACTTCAGATTTAGACCAATTCACCTAACAATAAATGAGTCAGGGCAATATATATCAGCTGATATTAACTTGTTGCAGATGTATCTGTATTTGTGTATAATGTTAGTCAGATAAGTGACAAGAAATTGCAGTACAGAAATAATGACCAAATAAAATAATTTAGAAACAGTGTCAACATTACATAGTTTGTCCACCAGAATGCACTAACAATTCAAATGTCCCACTCAGTATGTATCTTGGACATACTTTGTGTTAGTAGACAGTATTAAGATGCTGTAAAACATGTGGTTACAACTATTAAATACAGTAATAGTATTGATGTGATTGCACCAAAAAGTGTGAAGACTGGAAAAATGTGGGCAGCCACAGTGACTTCCTGCTCATTAATAGATCATTTCAGAACTGTAATACTACGTGTCGATAGAGGTATGGTGAGAAACATTTTGTCTCCCTGTGAGAGGAGCACTGGTGATTGGTACTTTGGAGAGTTCTAAGCACTTTCTTGCACCTGTCCCTGCATTTAAATGAAGTCATCAAAGCCAACGCAGAACCATTTGTGGGGCTTGTTAATCCCACTTTGATTAGACTAGAAGGGTTTTTATAATTCTTTGGAGTACCATGAACAACCTTGAGCCTCACTGCTAGAGCTTCAAGGACGTCTTGTTCACAAGGCAAACTCTGACTCCATACTGCTGGCTTAATTAATGACAAATAAAAATAACTCATATATATAAACCTACTATAAATTGAAATGTCTCATCAAATACTGGATAGATTGTCATGAAATTTGGTTCCCCAGGCGATGAATCGCAATACCTTCCCCCCCTCTCTGACTTTCCCCTGACTTTTCCTCTAGCGCCACCAGCAGGTTAACACGTTTGGTTTTGAGTGAAATATCTGGACAACTATTGGATGTTATTGCCATTGAATGTGGATCCGATTTTTAAGGTCCCCAGGATTTTTGTTGATCCTCTGACTTTTCAGTTAGCAGCACCACCAGGTTACAATTTACTTTGGTTTATAACCAAATATCTGCGAAACTAACGACATTCCAAGAAGATTGAATATAATGGTGCTAAAATTGTCAGTGTTAGCATGGTAGCACACTGATGTTAGCAGTTAGCTCAAAGCCTTGCTGTGAAAATGGCATTGTATCAAAACCACCGTGTAAACCACAAAGCATTTACAGTAAACCAATCCCAACGCCCTCTTATCAATACAGCAAGAATTGCCTCAAATGAATCAAGTGAAAGTGTCTCAAAATTCTGTTTCATTGTGACATTTGTCTTGTGCTTGGTGAAACACACTGTCACCACGACAGTACAATTTGAGTCAAAGTATGCAGGATTTGATTGTATTCACAAAGCTGCCATATGTACTGTTCTGCTGACGCCTGGGGGGGCTTTCACTCTTTGGTGCAATTGCATTTGTACGCATTGGTGAGATCAACTGAGGCTATTGTCACTGTCTTCTCTCTATGCAGCCAGGCACATGGTTCGACATAAAAATGCAAATCCACGCTGCCATGGGGGATGTTATGCACTGATCTCAACCGTGCGAGACTTTGACCCAGTGTCAGCCACAGGTTATGTTAAGTTACTGAGGAACTTCCAGCCAACTGTTGATAACCACACACCTTGTGCATCACACAGAATGATAAAAAATTACTTGACAACAAATTTCATAGTTGATTTATGGCATTTAAATCTTATCAAGCAAACCTGCAACACTCACTGATTCTTGAATCAATAGGATAAGCAGCTTTTCTGTTTTTGTGATTGTAAACTGAATATCTTTGGGTTTTAGAGGGCTGGTCAAACAAAAGCAATCTGAAGGCGTCACATTGAACTCTAGGATATTGTGAGTTTTCCCTATTTTCTAGCATTTCACAGACCAAATCACTGTTTGATTGACTATTTGTTAGGGATGTAAATTCTAAATACCAACCTACAAACAGTGGGCAATGAGGATTTTTTTAAATTACATATATTGACACTTGGCTGTCTTGCTGAGAGTTAGATGAAAAGATTGACACCACTCATGTCTATATGAAGCTACAGCCAGCCGCTTGTTATCTTAACTTAACATAAAGCCTGGAACCAGGTAACAAAATCTACCTACTACCACCTCTAAAGCTACTCTTGTCATCAGCGTGAGGTTGCCAGACAACAGGAGAGAGTCCAGGAAGTTACTGCTCTAAGCCAAAAGATAGTCCCCACATTGTGTTTTGACACATCAGTTTTTTTTTTTACAGATTAAACAAAACACATATGACATATTAAATAGGGAACTTTAGAGGTGCTTGTAAATGGATATTGTTACCCTTGGACAGTTTCTCCCCGTTTCCAGTCTTTATGCTAAGCTAAGCTAATTGGTTGCTGGTTGTAGCTTCCTATTTACTATACAGATCTGAGTGGAATCTATCTTCTTGGCAGGTCAAAGCTGATGACTGTTCCTGGTTTGTTATTTGTGAAAGGTGCTGGGTATGATTGAATCCATAATGAAAATAATAATTAGTTGCAGCTCTACATGTGCATATTCTGACATTGACTGTCTTGATCTCTGTTGATATGTTATGTGTGTGCTGTTGTTCCTTGGATACAAAAGCTCTAAGTTGTCAATATGTATCTACACCAGTGTCAGCTTTACGGATATGAAATGTGCTAGGCAGCTTTAACATAATTGATTTTGATGGTCATCACGACCAGCTGAGATTTGAGAGGAAGCCATCTTTTCATCAAGGGAGGAGAAAATGTGCCAGATTAGGGATAAGAAACTTGAATGGAATGACGGAAGACAGATAGCGAAGCATGGAAGGAGACATTTAAGTGCCAAAGCTTGTTGCTGTCATCCACAGATAAGAGCACAAGACACACACTCTCTCTCTCACACACACACACACACACACACACACACACACAAATGATGCTCTCTCCCCCTCAGGGGTTCTCGTCACCCCAAGACGAAAAATCAGTTTGTCTCACTCCCATCAGTTTCCTTGGCTACAACTCGCTGTCCATTTAAACGAGCCCTTAAGAGTTTTCTTAGTGTAACACTGAGATAGTTTGGGACATTCAAATGAATCAAGTCTTCTTTGATATATATATTTTTAAAAAACATGAAAAGGAGTAGGAAAAACACAGTAGAACTGTGTTACATCCAGTTGGCCTGCAAGATTTTGCAGTGAAGCTTCACAGAGAAGTACTGCCTGTTGAAGATTAGGCTCTTGGAAAGAAATGTTTGATTTTATGGATATGGATATGGATATTTTGACAGCTTAAGAAGGCAGTAGCAATGGTTGAGCAAGGGCCATGAATAATACAAGAACAAGGTGCTTACAGTATATCTAAAAATGTAAATGTACGAGGCATAAACTATCATACATAATGTTACCCAAGAAAATGTAAATACATGAGGCCAAAATTCAATGTATTTGCAATCTCAAAGATGTTGGGTAGCTTGTCATCCTGTAGTGCTAGGAGGAGTGGACTAGTGTATTTCTTCAGCATCTTAATGAGAGAGGAATGTGATGTTCTTTCCTTTCCTACACTTGTCACAGCTCAGATACTGGTGAGAGGTTGAGGGAATGGGTGCAGAACATGGTGTGTGTGTGTGTGTGTGTGTGTGTGTGTGTGGCCTATGTAAAATACAGCCTCCATTATCGTTGTCACTGGGTTTCCTACATAATGGATCAGTGTCTGTTGCTGACCCATTTTAATGCTAATACATATGAATTACTGTACACAAGAACTATCTCTGGATTTCTGTGTGTGTGTGTGTGTGTGTGTTTGTGTGTGTGTGTGTGCTATTGCCTCAACACATTGTGTAAATTGGGACTTATATAACAGATAGATAATAGATAGGAGAGAACAGGTATCAGATTATTTTGCAGCCTAAACCCAGAAACAACTAGGACAAGTGGAATATAAAGGGGTATATCAGGCTGAAAAACAGTGTTTCACTGCCCTCTTTGGGTAAAAGTTTCAAGTCTGTTGCACCTGTGAACCACATCCACAATGATGTCACAGTGTACCAACACACCAGGAGTGCATTCGTACATCACTGCAGCAAGGTGAGAAGTTAACCCACTGGAGGTCAGCAAAACCAAGATTTTCAGCTGATCTGTATGCATTTATGGGGACTTGGTAAATGAATACAATTCCAAACATTTACATAATATGCATCTTGATACACAACAATAGAAGATGTTCTGAGTAGCAAATCATCACTGTGGGTTTGTCTTGGGCACACAATTAACAATCACAGCAGGGTCATGGCCAAGAGTGTTAAACTGGCCATGTATAGGCAAAATCCTTAAGATGAAGTATGTGCAGTGGGAAATGATCATGTTGAGGCTGAGGTTACAGATGGCTGAGATTAGGTAAGAGTTTGGTGTGGTAAAGGTAAGGATGAATATCTGGGCAGAATGTCAGAATAACTCAAAACAGCCACTACAGTAAGTAAAGACTATGCTTAAGCATTATACATATTTTGAAAGGATCACATGGAATTAATAGAAAATGCCAGGATTCATTTTTAGAATAAAGCATCTACATCCGAACAGAGCGACAGAGAAAGGGAAACGGAACTGATGGCGTTACATCAACCCACACAACTGTAAACAGTATATTCACTGATCTATTGTCGAAAGTTTACACATACTGAGAAAACTGTGTTGTTGTTTTTTTTTTTTACAGTGATAATAAAATCTCATGACAAAACTCACCTTATGAGCACAGACACCCCCACATCCTCGCAGTTCTTGTAGACGTGCCCCCACGTGTCCTGGATGATCTCCCTCTCGGCGTCCGACAGCGGCTCAGTGCGCTCCGGACGATCCTCGCACTCCACCTCTCCCCTGCGCACTCCCAGCAGCTGCTGAGGTGCAGGTGGCGAGGGCGGCGGAGGAGACTCCCTGCGAGACATCCTCCTGCGGCGCAGCAGCCCGGAGGCTCCCAGCAGGGCCCGGGGGAGGTAGGGAGCGAGGGAGGGGGGGAGGGAGACGGAGAGCTGAGACCCCACGGCGGGAGCTGGGAGAGGAGAGTCGGGGTGAGAAGAGGAGCAGAGAGCAGGAAGAAAAAAAGGAGGAGGAGGGGAGGAGGAGAAGAGAGGAGGCAGGCGGCAGTCACAGCCGATAAAAAAAGGGGAAATGAAGCTCCCAATCCCCCCACTGCCACCCACCACGCTCTCACTCCAAACTCTTCCTCGCTTGTTCTTCCTCCAAGTAAAAACTTCTTTCTCACTGTTTTTGGCTCTCGCTCTCTCTCCTCTTTTCCTTTCTCCTCACTCTTTCCACTTTTCCTCTCCCCACCTCTATCTCTCTCCCCTCTTCCCCAGCGAGGGAGATGCTCGTCGGCGATGCTGCTGTTCTCCCGTCACTTCTGCTCTCCCTCTCTCTGATCCCCTCGCTCTGGCGGAGAAGATGAAGCGTTTCGAGGCGGTGGTGTGTGTTGTGAGGACCTGATGGAATGACAGCAGGGTGGGGAGAAAAACAGAGAGAGAGAGAGAGAGAGAGAGGGGTGGAGAGATATGGTGTAAAGAGAGAGAGAGAGAGAGAGCGTCAAGTGTCTCTGACAACACCCCCCAACACACACAGCTACACACAGTGTCTATTTGTCTGAGTGCACATATTGACATCCAGTGAGTGACAATGTGATTGTCTATTTCTCTGCCTGTTTTAGAGACACATATCGACATCAAAATAGATGCCAAAAAATACTTCATCACAGAGACACATTCCCTCCTCATGTGTTCAAACCATTAAAAACATTTACCCTAAAATTCGCCTTTACACAGATGATGCTGTTTTTTTCGTTGCTGATTCTGTGCAAATGGTCCCCTAGAAATTGCAACTCCTTTAATGCTACTCTAATATTCTGACATCTCATAATTCTCTGTTGGTTTCACATTAGGCATATTGTCCAGAGCCAGAGATATAAATGACAATAATATGCATGTCTCCATTATTAGTATAGTATATTTATAATAGTGTCATGCATTCGAAGGTGTCCAGCCCAATGGACTTATAAGACACTGATCAAACATATTTGCATTGTGTGTAAAAAAAACTAGAATCATAATGTTACAGCCTCCGCTTCATATACACAAAATCGATTTTCTTTTCTCCCAAGCTTTACAAATGAAGCTGGCAACAACAAAAGAAATGTTCACACAATGTAAATATCTTGGCATCTGGCTTAAAAAGAAATTAGAATTTAAAAATCATGTAGAAAACCTTGTCGGTAAACTGTGCTTGGAGCACAGCCGCAGCTTCCCTCTGACTTATAAAAATAATCTTGTTGCACCAGTTTTTCTCTCAGTTCTGGATTATGTGGATTTCAGATATGGACATGCTGCTGCCCCCCCTTTGAGGCCCCTAGATTAAATTTACCACCCGGCCCTCGGGTTCATCACTGGTGATAATCACAAAACTCACTCCTGCTTTCTATATGGTAAAGTTGCTTGGCCTCCCCTGTCTGAGAGATATAATAACCACTGGTACTGATACAATGTTGTGGGAGAATAGCAATTTTAGATCTCATCTTCGCTGCTCTAGCACTCCATATTTCCCACGCTCCAGTGACTGTTTTAATGATCCAGGATCCCTGAACCAGAACAGGTCTAGAAAAGACTATCTTTGCTGTTTATGGAGCGGTGTCATGGAATAAAATAGTGTGACCTAAAAATCAAACCAGTCACACTTTCCTGTAACTAACTGTAATTTGTTTCACTGAACCTGCACTTTGTTTATTGTCACTTTGTCAGTCTTATCCATAAAGGTTAGTTAAATATATAATTTTAAAAAAGTTTATGCTTTATGGTCCTGCCATATGATTGAAACCGCTCTGTTGGGCTAATACAGAAACACTGTAAGACTAGCAGCTCAGATCATTACGTGCTGCCACATGGCAACACAGACAGATAACAAACCCTGTCTATAATGACGTGTATATGTGTAATGTATAAAATTACAATACATGAAGCTTCAGCGCATGATATTTGTAAAATCAGACTGGATGGACATCTTAGGAACATTACAGACAGTGTTAGGATCCACGAGATACATACAAATCTTTTTTAATGTTCTTTTAAATGATTCTCTTATATAACTGCTTTGTATTATAATTTCCTTTGCTTTCTTTTTCTATATTCACAATTTCCCCTTCATGCCTTGGCAACATAAGTCTATTTTCATGCCGTGCTAAAAACAACCTAATTTAGACTGGAGAGAGAAGAAAAAAAGAAATTATAGCTGCTTGTGCTAAAGAGGTGCAGCTGCACTGGTCAGAGGGCACAAACTCAGAAATATTTCTGTTTGAACATAGTATACAATCAGACACAATAAGAAGGTTCTGCTTCTCCACAAACACTTTCTTAGCATTGCAGCAGACAGTTTTCCAGGTAAAGAGGAAGCTGAGACGACCTGAGGTAGGAAATGTCATTACTGTCAGGGCACTGGCTACAATATAATCACAATATTTCATTGTTTTCTAATCGAGCCCCACTGTTGATATGTTATTCAGAACCAAACTGTTTACAAAAGATACAATTCTTAACCAACTATTTTGAATTTTTGTTTTGTTTTGTTTAGTTAACTGCTCGATTTTATTTTCTCAAACTTTTATCTCTCCAAATCATGGTCTAAATTCTGTCTCAACACTTTCTCGACAATGTCAGGAATACAAGAGTCTACAAACAGTGGAATCAGCACATAAAATACCCACTGTGTGTAATGTAAACAGACTCTTACCAGGATGCTAAAATGCTCAAAGTCCTAGATAAATACTGTGGACATGACCTTAGAGTCCTTAAGGGATAAAAACAGCTTTGAGAATAAAAAAATACCATAAGAAAAAAATAGACTAACAAATAAAATGAAGAGGAATGGCATTTGAGTCTAACAAACATTTCAGGCAAGATCATTTGTTTTGGAAATGGGTGAAACGATTTCTACAACATGCAAAAGATTCTTGCTAAATGAATACGATGGAGATTTTTGCAGTGAGCAAGTTTCAAGAGAGCACATCAATCTATACTTGTGCAGAAAACTGAAGACAGTGCCTAAGGAGGTCAAACATTTATCTGTATCCAATCTAGCACTGTGGTATTGAAAACGCCACATTTGACATTCCTTATCTGCTCTTGGAAAGAGGGGGAAATAGGATGGAGATGTTTGATAAACTGCTGTCTAGACAAAAGCAGAAGAGGGATGGTGGAGGACGATGCTGATGACAGGTCTATTATGCCACAGAGGCGACTGGAGAAGCCAACAATTGAGAGATGGAGCTGTCACAGCATTTTACAAAATGCGCCACACCAAAGGGTGTCACTCTGTCGTCTTGTCGTCAAGACAAGATGAAATAACTCACTCAGGCATCTTGCATCTGTCACTCAAGCTATGCCAGTGCTCAGTATGTGACATAAAATTGAGAAAGAAATATATTCAGTATATTATTATGTGACTGATGAGTCTGCGTTGCAGTCCATAACTGGTTCATATATGAAGTGATACTGTAAGTGAACACAGAGGAAGAGCATATGAGGACAAATGGACATAAAATACAACCAGGTACTTGACATCTGTGTGCATCTGACAAAAATCTGTTTGACTCATGACTTTCAAAACTGAATGAATTGTAGATGTATTGTGTTGCATAGAGTGTATCTGTCATATATGTGAATGTGTGATTACCAATTGCATAAGACAGCTGTCCAGTAAGCTCAACCAGATCTCTGCCAAGCTGGGGGTCTGCACAGCTTTACCTTTACTGCTGCTGCCCTCTACTGTCTGCTGCACCTCAAATAACATAAGGGCATAAAAGGTGAACTGGAAAGCATGATGAGACTTATACTAAGGTATGCAATTTGCCATTTTCAATGTACGGCTGAAACATGGCAAATAATATGAAAGTTGCCTCTTTGTGATGTAACCATTGACCACAAACCACTTAGCTGCAAAGGAATTCACAAAAACCTATGCATATTAATTAGTAAATAAGCGTATTTAACAAATGAAATATAGTTCACTAGCAAGGAACACACCCTCCGTATGATACGTTTAAAAGATTTATTGAACAGAGGTACATGTCGAATGTTTGAATATTGCTGATGGTTTGGGGAAGCTTCGTGGGGACGTCCGCCGTGGCACTCGGGTACGACGAACCCCCCAAAAGCCTCC
>JAVQJD010010442.1:0-47968 GCA_036023655.1 Nannoperca australis | reverse complement strand
CCTCCACCTCCACCTCTCCCTCCCCCTTTGTCGCCCTCTCTCCTGCGTCCATCCACCTTTGTCCTACCATCACTCTCGGAGGTGCCAGCCCTGCGACCTGTGTCCCTCCGGCCACCGCCACCACCCCTCCCCATGGAGCCCGAGCTTCCCCGAAAGGAGCTGAGGGGAATCTTAAAGAACATCCAAAACATTGCGGACATTGAGAAGTCGGTGGCCAACATGTTCAGCCAGATAGATCAGAAACAGATCCCGCTAAAAAAGGTCATGAAGAGCCGAGCCTCCATTGATTCTCTTGACTCCTTGGATGCATTAGCAGGAGGAGGGGATGGAGGAGAGGAAGGAGAAGGAGGTAGAGAAGGAGCAGAAGGAGCAGAAGGAGGAGGAGGAGGAGGAGAGGATCCTCCACCTCCACAGATTCAGCCCAACCAAAACATGAACTCCATCATGGAAGAGCTTGAGAAACGCTTCCCCTCTCAGTCTACAATGCTCTAGCCTTTGCCTTTTATGATATGAAAAGCACACAGAGGGAAATTTCTTAACATTGTTGCATAGTTGCCGTGGAGCTGTCAAGGGACTGATGCTCAGAATAGCTCAATGGGATCCTGTGATGATTGGTGACTTCCAACATTACTTCCTGTTTTCTACAAATGAAAGAAAACGAACTAGGCCTAATATCAACTCTATGGGTAGGAGACAAAGACAAGGACAAAAAGTGAAACAGCAAGAAAGGTCACATCTTTCAAAGCCCTAAGAAATTCAGTTATGTAATAACTGGAAAGGGCTTCCACTCTCTTACTGTTAAGTGTATTCTACACTATTTCTTTTTGACTATTACAAGAAGAGAGAAGGATTAAAGAAGTGGTGATGGATGAGGAGGAAATTAAAATCAGGTTGAGTTTAAGTTCATTTTTTAATTTGTGTCCCCATTTCAGTGAATCTAGGAGGAATTTAAAAGCTTGCTTCCCACCCCAATGCCAAAGTAGTTGTTCAGAGGGCTAACTCATTATCTGCCTCTGCCGTTTCTTTAGTTTACCCACAAACAACGTTTTTAGGGCTTGTGTTTTAATTAACACTGAGGAAAATTGGCTTAAATAGCCGCAGATGGGTGCAGTGAAATCAAATGATTAGAAGTGGCAGAATGTCTGGTTAACTTTCATCTCGACTATTATAATTAACATTTTACATCCACGCCAAGTAATTGACATTTTTATCAACACCAAATTATAATCAATCTAACACACGATTGTTGATGGGGCTACTTGCTATTGTGAAAAGCTAATTAGCCTTTTGTGGTGGCTTTAACACACACACCCTCTGGACGTCTGAGCTAGTTGATTCTAGCTGTAGTGGGTGCGAAGAGGAATACCAAATGGAGGAGGAGAGATCAAAATTAAAACCTGCCAACTTGGATTGAACTTTAATGGACATGGATTCTCTGTCTTCCTTTTAGCATTGATAGTTTTGCTGCAGCTACATGACTACAACCAGTGACATGATCACTGTCACATTTTGGTTTAACTCTCCATTTCATCAATATTCACTGTTACGTAGTGCCTAGTGCTGTAACACTTCACAGAGTATTTCCTCAGTATAATTACATAACCTGTCTGTTCCTTGCTGTCTGCAAACATCTTTTCATCTTTCCATCTCACAGCTAATATATCTTTCTCAACCCTGTCTCTTACAAATGTATATATTACTAAATTGATCTGTGAACACAACATGGCAAAAACAAAGTCTGACGGCCTCAACACAAAACAACCGTAGAAACATTTAATGATGTGGTAATCGATACGAGTGGATATTTTATTGCGAGGTGTGTTATTCTGGTAAAAAATTAGTGAAATACATTTTTAATCAACATCTTACTGTTACATTCAGTACACTATCAACACGTTTGTGACTTTTTGGCCAGATAAGTTAATTAAGTTCGTATTTCTGTTCATAGAAAACATAATTCAGCATTATTTTTCCTTCAGAATATATCTTTTGTTCCAAATATGTATTTGAACATATGTTTTAGGAGACAGGGTTTGTCTTTTCATATCAGTACTTAAGGACAGTAACATGTTAACAGGCTCCAGATTGCTAACACAGACATGGTGAAAGGGACATTTTTTGTTATCTTTTGTGTCTGTTCCCCTTTCTGTCAAATACTCATTTAGTTGGTCATTGATATTAATATTTTTATAAAAGCTCAGTTCTCTCTAGTTCTCTCACATTGATACCTAGCTCTAAAAGGGTTTCGCAGTCTTTCTGTTTTTTTTTTCTTCTTTTAAACTTTATTTTCATTTATGTCTTGACTTAATTGTATCTTTTTCCTTTACACATTGTCAATGGTCCGGCATTTTCTTTTAATATTTCACAAGGTCATTTGAATGTTTGTTGTTTTTCAAGGAGACAAATGTGTTTATATGTAGGTAGGTAGGTGCATAGCTACAGTAAAAAAAATTATATTTGTGAGTGATATATTTATTCACAATATGTGCAACATTTTTATGAACTTTTTCTAGAGGGTTCTATTGTTCCTTTTACCATGAACACGAGACATGTTTTCTCAATAAAATGTGTGGGGAAAAGTAAGAGCATCCAAGACAATTTTTATTTAACAAAAAGTTGAAATCCCTTTGACAACTAGTGCTGGAACAGTAACCAATGCCAGTAGCAACTGTAGTAACTAATCCTAGTTAGTACTAAATAGTTCCCAGTCTTGTGCCACTTTAACATTAGCGCTAGTGGTACAGTAACCAAGATAGAAACCCCAGTCATGTACATTTGTCTTGCATCTTAACAGCACCTTTTCCCCCTGAAAAATGCCTCAGGGAGGAGCAGAAGTGAAGCAGCAGAACTATGGGTCATGTGCAAAGTGTAGCATCCACTGACTGACAATGACGGCCTCTGTGCAGTTGCTTTCTCTGGAGTTGTGCCAGAAAAGTATGCAGAGGGAGTCATGTACACAGCCTCCTACATGTGAAGCATATAAATGAGGAAATACACTGCTTAACTCACCACAGATATGAGATCCTGTGTTTTATGAAGGTCACACAGCCACATCGGGTCAAAATGAAACAAATTACTGGATTTATTTCTTTGAAGATGTTTCCACTCATCCCAGGGGTTTCATTGTAGAACTTATGTTTTTTTTTTCCCACTTATAAAATTGCGTAACAAAACACACACACACTTAAGTAACATTGCTGTTTCATTAATAGCAACTGCCTTAAGCTTCATGTGTCAAGTCATTGCAAAAACATGTTTTAGTATTGCAGTTCAGGTGGCACTACGGAAGTTTGCTACATGTTTTTACATAAATCTCTGCTTTCTCAGACCAGAAATGCACAGGCAGACCTCTACAAAGTATCTGTCACTTCCATATATGTTGAGTTTTGCCTCTTTCTATTTGACATAAATATTTTTCCCATCTAATACATGGTAAAATTATATTAAAAATCTTTTTTTTGCAAGAAAGTCCGACTCTGTTCTGGTTGTGATTAAAAGGTGATTCTTGCCAGGAATGTCACTGTAACTACTTGTAAGACTTGTCAAGTCCTCCATTTCCTTTGATGAACTACTGGTAGCTGTTATGAAGCAATAGGCATGACATGTCCGTTCAGTTAACCAGACATGGGAAAACGTAGCAACCTTTGAAGCCTTTTTTTTATTTTTATCTCTTATATGTACTCATTGGCGTAGCACATTGTGTCACTTGTGATGTGCAGCAAAAGCCTGTAGATATAATGTCGCTTTGTCAACGGCGGATTTCAACAAGTTGTCTCCAGATGCATTTTGCCATCATGAAGTGACAGAACCACGTCTGTCCCGCAAGACCAGCATGTCACTGATGATCATTTCTGAGCAACTGGATCAAATCATGACGTATCGCCAAATAAAACAAACAAGTGATGACATTATGAGAAGACTTATACTGTCAGATACCAAACACAAACCTTGATGGATCTTTTTCCCCAGTGGAATCTATAGAGTGAATAGTGTAGTATAGCACACACACACACACACACACACAGCCCGTGCAAATCAGGGATGTGTTTCTCTTCTTTCATCTGATGAAGCTAAAACCATGTGATGTTGAGCTTTGAATTTTTAAAAGGCTCAATCCATATACATAAAGCATTAACACATGTACACAAGAGCTTGGGCATAAACAGGAGTGTGGACTTCTTACACACAAACACAGAGCTGCGTGAAACAGGTTGCAGGCAGCAAACAGTCACCGTTTCAGCTGACTGGGTTGGAAATGTTTTATGTTGAGATTAGCGTTCAACCTCGGCGCGCCGCGTGTCATTGCAGACGCTCGTACACACTCTCAAACAGATCCTGCGTTCACTCTTTCAGTTCTTATTGTGTGCTTTTGCTGGAGAACAGACATCTTTTGACATCTTTGGGAATATGTATCGTTTGCAACATTCAGCAAAGCAGACTGCATGTAATTGAAACTGAATTGTGAAACAGAAACAAAGCGTGACAAGAGAGCGGCTGTTGCGTCATTTTAAAGTCACAGGTTTGATCCCCGTTACGGCAAAGATCGTCATGGGAAATCTGTTTGTTGAAGCAGCAGCTAGCCATGTGATTTAATGACAGATTTCCGGTGCAATGATGGATTATTATCAACATTTGGAGTGCTCATTTTCAGTTTAGATTTAGATAATATGGCTAAATAGTTTTGGGGGGGGGGGTTGTGGCTTGTTAGCACTAGCAACATGGCTAGGATGGCAATGTCACCCTGATGATCGTTCCACCACTTTGGTCCTGACATAAATAAAACAATTTGATATTTTGCTATACAATTTGGTACAGAAATCCATGGGGACCAGTGGATGAATCCTAATGACTTTATTGATTAATTGTTATAACTTCCTCAGACTTGTTATCAAGCGCCAAATTTCCGCAACACTAATGACCTTTCCCGTCAGCCTCAGCTGTATTTTACTTTTAGTGCTAATTAGCAAATGAGATGCTGTGACGGTGAACATGGCAAACAAAATCTGCTAAATATGAGCATGTTAACATTGTCTCTGTGCATGTATTGGCACGCTGATGTGACAGCGCCGTGCAGCCTCACAGAGCCGCTAGCTTGGCTGTGGACTTTTACAACCCGTCTTATCGTCCGACCCTTGTGTTTCTTGCCCCGTCTGACTTTGTGTTAGTGATGGTCAGTCAGTGTAAATCTGCTCAGCGTAGGTTTAGGTAAATTTGAACCAAATTAAGTTTATTATAAAACATAAGTGTTGTATGCAGTAATTTATAAAACAGTTGGACGCTGGAACGAGGCGGTTTCTCTGCAGCGTTCTGGTCCCTCACCACATTTACAACACAAAGGATCACCTTCCTGACTTAACTCAATGGGTATGCACTAGAAAGACATGAGACCTAAGTAATTGACCATGATGCGTGAATTTACACTTAAGGAGGGAGAAGGGTTGTGGAGAGAGGCTGAAATTAGCAGAGAGAGTGAAACCGGTAGGAGGAAAAGGAAGTGCGAAGGGGCGAGGGAGCTAGAGCAGCTCACAGAGAGACGTGAGAGACAAAATGTAGAAAGAAAATAGAGAGAAGAAGACAGTGTTATTGGGTGTCTTGGTTTGTCTGTTCTTTAAGAGCTAATATTTCCCACCTGTCTATCTGTTTCTCACTGCCAGACAAGGTGGGGAGGACACAAAGGGCGAGACTTAATCATGTCAGATGTGTCTGTGTGTGTGTGTGACTGAGATCAAATAGCTGTTTGTGTGTTTTTGTCTCGAGAGGACCTAATAATGTCTCTCAGAGCAACAAGGACGCAGAGATAGACTTATCTTCACACACTGACACACACAAACACATTACACAATACACAATGCTGGGCACATAGTGCTAGCAGCTATTATCTGGAGAGCATGCACACATTTACACACAGCGATGGTGAAAGGGGCTATTTCATTCTAACCCGTAGATCACCCCAAAATCAACCTTTTCATGTGTCTTCATCCATTTATCACTCCCTTCATTCACCCATTCAACCATTTCTATTCATCCACTGATCTGTCCGTCCATCTACCCGTCCTTCCTTCCACACCTTTATTTAACCAGATAATCGTGTCTTTTTGGAGCACACTCATTCAGTATCAAACTGCATTTTGATACTGAATGACAGGCCACCATTTTTCCTTGAACCGTGTGTCTGTTTCAGAGGCACAATTACATTCTTATCTGAATTTATTTAATGAAATTCTCAAGTGGTTTAACAATGTCTGTGTGCGCACGCTTGTGTGTGTGTTTGCAGTCTAATAACAGAATGGAAACTCTGTTGTGTCCTCTAAAAGTCACTATTTGTTGTTCTGTGATACATCTTCATTTGGCCAGCTCATTACCTTGGTTTCACATGACAATACATCCTGCTGGCAACATAGTTAAGACACATGGACAAAGATATTTTTGGCAGTTTTTCTTAGTTTGCTATTTATTTCTTTGGGTTTTTTCATTTGACATTTTTTTCTCCATTGTTTTTCCTTAATCTTTTGACGTTTCTCTGTGTCTTCGTCCATCTCATTGTCTCACTCAGTTCTTGTTTCTGTCTTTGTCTTCCAGTCTTTGTTTGCTGTTTGTTTGCTTGGAACCATAATTCTTAATTTCACAGCACTGTAAACAGTATCAAGCTTATTTGCTCATACTGTCATCAGCTTGGCTGCTGGGTGGATGCAGTCTGATTTGTTGAGGAATGAATTGTCAGTATTTGTTGTAGTCTCAGTTTTGCCAGTTTTGTCTCTGTGGAAAATAGCTATATAGAGCCAGTGGATAATTAGCTTAGCTTAGCATAAAGTAGTAGTAGAAACGAGAGGAACAGCTAGCTCCTGGTAGCTAGCCGCTTGCCACTAGTGTGTAAAATCTGTCTGGTTTTAGCGCTGTGCTTGGCCTACAGACATGGTAGTGGTATCAATCTTCTCATGTAACTGTCAGCAAGGAAGCAAATAAGTGTATTTTCCAAAATGTTGTTTGGATAGTGTTTGTACAGTAGCTACAATACACAGGAAGGAACATGTAACAGTAAAGAAATCACGATAAGAGGCTACACATGGCCGCACGTTCATGTATATAGGCTACAGCCTCCTGCAGACCACTTAGCTGACATAACTATGCCCCTCTGTTAAGTACTTGAGAGCATCTTCTATGGACTTGTTTGATTTTCTGTCCTCACTTGATGTCATACTAAGCCGAGAGTAATTATGGGCTGAGCAAAGGTTCTCTGAGTGCCTTCATGGTTAGAAAAAAATCTGCCAGGCTTCTGTCTCACAGGAAATGGTCAAATGTTATATTTGACTGGTTAGTCAAAACATACTGGAATCTTTTTCTGGTGTTAGGAGCATGCAGTCCATAAAAACTACTGATAATAGCTGAAATCAATAGAATACAGTTTTGGAGATGCTCCGATAATCATTTCACCACCACCACGTGTGATTGCAACGTGCCACTAAACTAGAATTGACATCTGCTGACTGTTTGTTAAAGTTGAGAGTATGTACCAGCACAGTACCAGATTTATGCTACACAGTGTGTTTACATACACAGATTTTACACTATAGATGCATCGTGTATACAAACTATAAAGAGTTCTGCACTCATGACTAAAACATCCCACCCATCAAACTAGTCACAAAAGACATAATTGTTTTATTATTGTTGTGGCTAATATTGACATACATCATCCAAGTTTTCTCAATAATTGAATGAGCTCTTTTGAGTTGTAAATGAAATGTGAATATGAAATATTTGTGAAACTATAATCAAAATGTTTACCAGAACGAGACAACAAAATAAACGGTAAATAACAATGGATGGAATGGTATACTGTAGTTTGTCAATTTTCAAATTTTTGCTCTCTCTCTCTCTCTCTCTCTTAAATGGGCCCTCCCTGTCTCTCCATTTATCTCAAAGTACACACACTCCCATACATACACTAACACACAATCCATCTTCTTGCTTTCTTCTTGGAAACTGGGTTAAATTCCGCAAAATGTGATATATTTCCAGCGGCAACTTCCATTTGGGTCTTGATTGAAACATCCCATTTCCTCTGCAGTAAGGGAAAAGCACAGCTAAGTGCTGACGTGTATTAACGACACGTCTACATCAGGAGGATTATGTTAGATGACAGGTTTTCTTGGTAATGTTGCTTGTTTCTCTCTTTGATCTTCCAGGCGCGGATACGGACAACATGAGGTTGGTGTCTTTCTCTGTGCGCATGCTATATAGCTGTACGTCTTATTCACTTCTTCTTCTTTCCCTCTGTTTTTAGGGGTGCACTTCATTGTTCTCTGCTCCTTCTATTTTCTGTTCGATGTAATCAAAATGGAGCAGCATGCAATCAGTGCCTTGTTTAAACTATTTATTGTATCTACGTTATTGGCTGTCTCTAATTTTTTTAAACAAACACTTGTTGCAGTCCATTGATGGAGCATATTAAAGTGTCAGAAAAAAGATTAACCAATCTTTATTAACATTCTACAAGTTGAAGATGAAAACTTATTGTTGATATTTAATAATTACATAGTATTTATACTATATTAATAGTTAATACTTTAATCACTTTAATAATTTTTATTCCAAACCAATAATATATAAATGCAAGAAAACATTTTTCATTGTTCAATGTTGTGTACCACATCAATGGTTGCAATTGGGTGCAAGTGTTACTATTGTAAAAAAAAAAAAGTAGGCTATTTCTATATATAACTGACCTTTTTGCTGGTGAATATCCACTCCCCCAAATATCTGTATTTATTTTTATAAACTTGTAAATATTTAATGTTGGACTGAAACTAAGTTCCTAAGTGATGTTCACTTAGGGGGGAAAATACCTGCTCCAACAAAATTGATTGACAACAACAAATAAACACAAATACACAGACAGGGATCACCTGAATTCTAGCGATGTTGAATGAAGAGCATCAGATATTGATTTTATTTTTGGGGAGAGGGGAGAGCTCCAAACTTCTGCCTTATGTCTTGTCATTCGCCGCTTTTCTTTCCCTCTGGCAGACACAACAACTTCTCCGACCTTCTCTGCTCAGACCAGAGGTACTCTGTCTCTCTTTTCTGAATGCTTCTTTACCCCCCCCACACGTGTGTTTCTGCTTGAGTGTGTGGGTCTCTGGGAGCGTAAGTGCAGCCAGCGGAAAAAATACAATTCCTCATGAGGGGTGTGTTTTAAACGAGTTCCTACACACGAGCGTGTCTTTGATAGATGTGTGTGGGTGCACTTGCAGGTATATATCTGTCTGCTGTGTGTACGTGTGGAAAGCTTCTAATAATGTTCTGTCAATCTAACAGGAGTTATCAATGGAATCTGGCATCGACCCGGGCCAGGACTACTACACACAGGATTATTACAACTACGAGCACGGGTTTGTATGTCTCTCTGTTTGGACAGTTTCCTGCACATCCTGCATGTCACTTTTTGTACATATCTTCTGTAATCCTAACATACTGTGTGTTTGGATGGTTTGTTTGTCTGTCACTATTTTTACTATTATACTTTTCAAGTTTCTAGACTTTTTTCTAAACCCAAATTAATTATTAAAACCACATCTTATCTGCATTGTAGTTGACAAAAACAACCTCACCACAAGGTCCACGTAGTAGCTGTTCCGGAGCTTTCTGTTGTATCACATGATTTTCCTCAGCAGACGGAGTTCCCCGGTTGTCATGAAAATGTAGATGCTCTCTGAGTCTATCAATTTTTTCCAATGCACCCGCATGTGCCATATCATGATACGGGCAAACATCGATTTCAGAATACATCCTTCTCAATTATTATCATTGTGTCAAAAACAGTGGATGAAAACAGATGCTAACCCCCCTTTTTATAACTTTTTATAGTTTTCCCTTGTAGTGATGTTTGAGTGCAATACAATGCAGTGTTTTCTATGGATTATTTACCAGGAGTGACATGCAGTAGAAAAGATATTGAGGGCAGAAGATACAGAACATCTCCACTGTGTTTCATCTCTGACCTTTGAACTCTAGCAGTAATCGACAGGGTTCGTCTCAACAATGATGAGACATGTATCCTCCCACGCGAGTCTGGAGTTCACTGTGTGCACTTTATGTAGCTGGGCCTCATGTCAGCTCCGCGGCAGCTGCTTTGATATCACGCTGACTGTGTCAGTCTCACAGTATGGTGGCTACCGTGAACCGTTGACACCAGTAACCTGTCTCGTACCGGCCTTTCGACACACGTATGGTGAATTATTTTTTCAACTACAGGAAGCCAAAAGAGTTGGAGGACGATATTATAATGGGTGTTTGTACTGTATGTGTGAATGTCAGTTCGTGGATGCCTGAAAAAGCAAGAAATTCTGTACTTATTGTACTTATATTTACTGGCAATATATTGAACACGCATACATGACACATTAGATCAAAGCGTTCATGTACAAGACCTCTGAAGACTTATTACATCCCCCCTGTGTGTGTGTGTGTGTGTGTGTGTGTGTATGTGTGTGCGCGTGTGCGTGCTGCCACCGTGCCATCTGTGATTCATTGTGTAAATTTTTATAATTTTAGCTGCAGACTCCCGGGAACTTGATTTTATACGCCCACCCACACTCACACATAAATACACAGAATCAGACACACACACACACACACACACACACTCACTTAGAAATGTTGTCTTGCTCATTCTTTCTTACACACACACACACACACACACACACACAAAGCTAATTCTCTCTGCTTGCATTGCCATACTGTAGCAGCTAATCAGGCAGCCAGCCGTGGAAGCAGACAATGGGCCAGATGCTGTTGGCTTAGAGCAACATCCACAAACTCATGTTTGACTCCGTACACCGGAGCAGGAAATCAGACTTAGTGACCCAGCGGGACTCCGATGCAATCACTTTTTATTTGTCGCGGTTGTAAATGAAAAGGTGCAGGACTTTTTCAAAGAAATGCTAACAAATGCTAATCCGTCTCTCAGGACAAAGTTTTCAGAGTTCAGGAAGTTTAGTTTTTTGAGAAACAGACGACAGCTGTTCCAGTATTTACTTCCACCGTCGTAGTAATCCATTTTGAAATCATTTGGAAGGATGCATCATAACCTTTTGACCTTTCCTTTCATCTGTCTTCAAAAGATGAGATCAAAATGGGATTTTCTCTGCATGTGGGAATGTAGCCATCTGCCATTGGCATGGTTCTGATTGGATTTATACAGATGCTGAAAATAACTTGAACCATTTGTTGCACAGGTCTGATGTTGTGATGCAAGTCTTTAAACAAAAAAAAGCAACAAAACAAGCCAAATTCATGTTGCCCTCTAGTCAAAAGTAAAATACTCAGCCCGAACACGGAGCAATAAGGGATTAAGTCGTGCTTTTCCAAAATCGTTATTGGCGTGGGCCATGAGCTGTGTGACCGTCATGAAGCTTGGAGGGTGCCGGGTTAGGGCACCCACATGATAGATATTAGATGAGAGTGAAATCTGGCATTATCGGCACAGTGATGCAGATTTCATGTTGTAACAGGAGGAGATGAGCCTGCATGTCACGCTTGTTTCAGGCAGGGAGCAAACAAGTGCGCGAAGACATTCTTACAAATGGGAGATGCACGTGAAAAGGGACGGTTCAACTTCCAGTGACTTCGAAAGACAAAGCATACAGCACTAATACTCTTTGTCACGTGTGAGTTCCTTTATGTGAATGTGATCACACGTCCTGGGACTGCCAGTTAAACAACCGTTTAGCATTTGGAAGCCCGCTCCAAAGAGCCCAGTGACCCATTTTGGTCTGAACACACACAGCTACAAAAACACACCATCACGTCTTGGCTGTAATGCTGGTGATTCTGGCAACTTTGAACTGGTTCTCAGGTTTTTACTGCCCCCTGGTGGAGACATGGAGAGGAGGGAGGAGGGGGAGAGAAATTTTGGGGGAAAGACTGAAGGGGGAAGAAAATGGAGGGAAAGAAAAGGACCACGCGGAAGGAAGAAAACGTGAGCAGAGAGTTGCTGTAGCCGTTAAGTGATTTGATTGTGTGTGCACTTCAGTTTGAGGCTGCGGGTTAATGACTGTGAAATCCCATAAGCAGGTTTTAGTGGAAGGTTAAGACTCATTACATTAGCTTGCAGAGGCCACACTGTAAGGATTATAATTAACATTTATGTCCGACTTGGTTTTTCTGTTTTGACCCTGCCATTCTTCTCTCCCTTTCTTCTTTTCCCCTCCCTCTCTGCATCCCTAACACACCTCCACCTCACCTTTTTCTCACCCAAACACATCAGTCAACCACTCGCCCCTTCCATTTGTTTATTACTTGGCTACTTGATATGATAGGAGGGCAGCCTCTCCCACCGGTTGACTGTAAGCGGAGTGATTACACGAGGCAACTTTTCTGCTCGGCCAGGAGGCCTTCCAGCAGATTTGTTACTTTAATCACGCTGCGACATATTGTTTCACTCTCCCGAGTTTCTCGCTGCAGGGCACGGAGCCCGAGCGCTGATGCACAGCACGGTGTTCTTGGCCGGCGGAGCGAGGCGGCGCTCCCGGCAACGGGCAACAAAAGGGAGGCAAATCGATTGCAGTGTTGCTAACAAAATGTCTCCCGGCAACAAAACAGCTCCTTTTGTGATTAAGACGGCTTTGCTTAGGCAAGTCATTAGACTCTGCTTATCAATGGAGCGAACCATCAGCGTTGCCCTGCGCGCGTTATCGCTGTAAGTGGCTGTGGATTAGCATCAGCCAAGTGAAACAGTTTTGTTTGTAAAAGCAGATTTCTCTCCTGTCTTCACTTGTACAATACCACAACTTTCATTTATTTATTAGATTATCATAATTCCGCATCCCCCCCCCCCCAAAAAAAAACAACAAAAAAAGACTGTATTGAACTCTTTAAAATTGTGTTTCTGTAATGTTCAGTTTTCTCTTTGTCTCTGTCCAGGTACGAACTCCCTCAGTACGGCAGTCGGAGGAAGCTCATCTCCCCCTCTGGCCTCTACGACGAATACGGGGAAGTTGTTGTTGACGACGACGGCAGCTACTACTACAGCCCACAGGAGTCTGACGGAGAGGTAAACAGAACGCTACTGTAGAAAGCAGATGTTCACAAACACAGGCTAGCACCGGCATCCGCGAGGTGCATAACAGAGGACGTGTTGATCACAGGGACAGTTCTTTTACGCAGGAGGTTTTGCACTGTATTCCCACGGAGACGAAACAGAAATGTGATGAAAGCAGGTACGAGTCAAAGCCCCTGCTCCTAATAACACCGCTGACATTAATAGTGATGCTGTTGACGTTTGCGTGTCTCATTTGTTCCGTTCCTAAACGTTGTTTATTTGTTTTTGGACTAATATCATGACAACAGGGGAGGAGGCAGTTTCAAGGAGGTAGATTTGCCGCACACCCTGCCTACCTTCAGCCGCATCCTCCACCTTCTCAAGGGCCATCAGCAAAGACCCCAGGAGCCCCGACCACTGAGAGCGACACAAACCAACGGCCAGGGGCCGGTACAACCGCCAGCACGAAGCCTGAGAGCTCACGTGCAGCCGCCACGTTGAAGGCCATGATGAGGGTGAACACGCTGCTGTCCTCGGGGAGTAAAACATCTGGACAACCTCCTGCCATCCACCCGCCCTGGAACAAAGCCAGAGTCAGGCCGGTGAAGGAGGGGGAAGGAGTCAGGGATGGACCGGAGGAGAGGAACCAAGGGGTGGGACGAGGATTTGAGAGAGGGGAAGCGGGGAAGAGAGAAAACAAAGGGGGAGATGGAGCTGCAGAAAGAGGAAGGCAAGGCGGAGGCGGAGGAGAAATGGGAACATGGGGAAGAAGCAACAGAGGCGGCGTGACAAACAATGGGGTGAGAAATGCTGTTGAAGGAGGAGAAGGCGTCGGGCCAGAGCACAGGCGAGCGCTCCCCGGCTCAACGTCCTCTGGCTGCGTCGCCGGCCTGGACGGCAGCGTGGTCATCGACGGGAGTTATTTCCAGACGTCCGACGAAGCCAGCAAACCCCCGCCGGTGAAACAAAAGCTGAGCGAGGCCCTCGGCCTTATCTCCCTCGCCAGAAGGCTCCGGGGACCCGCCAGGGTGGGGGACGAGCAGCGGCGCAGAGGAAAAAGCTGGGAGAACGGTGACAAGATGTACGGCTCCGTGGGAAACATGAGCATTTCTGCATCGGTGTCCAAACGAGCCGTGGTGGGGGAGGGGAGGAGGAGGTGGAGGTGGGAGGGGGAGGAAGATTCAGGAACAGGAAATGGCAGCAAAGAGTCTGTATCAGAACTGAGCCTTTCCGACGCAAGTAGCTGCACGTCGTCTGTCGCGCACAAGACCGACTCCGACACAGAAACAGAAAACACAGAGTCGGACTCGGGGACAGAAAAGGAAGAGGGAACTCCCGACACAGAGTCCGAAAGTGAAAGCCAAGATGAGGAGGGAGAGGGGTCAGAGTCCGAGAGGGAGTCGGGGTTAGAGAGCGAGGATGAGGAGGAACGCTCACGAGGCAGTAACGGTAGAAGCAGAAGGGCCAACAGCACAGAGACCAATAGAAACAACAGCAGCAACTCTGAAAGTCTCAGAGATTCAGGTTCTGCAGGTTGTAGTTCGAGGCCCCGAACTTCTACACACTCCCGCTCTTCACGTGAAACAAGAGAGGAAGAGAGCGAGGAATCGGGAGAAGAAGAGGCGAAGAGACCTCGCGGGTCTTCGTCGCGCAGGCAAGCGAGCTCGGGCGTGATCGCCACCCCCGACGACTTGTCACCCATCATCGAGGAGGAGGAGGAGGAGGAGGAGGAGAGAAGCAGCGGCCGTGGCCGGGAAGGAGACGGGGATGAAGAAGAGCGGGATTTGGAGAATGTGTCAAAATGCTGATTGAAATGCAGATGAGGCTTTAGCCCCGCCAAAGATGACATTCTCTGCCACCAAGTAAGATCTCTGTGAAACTGCCTGGGTTGGGTGTGCAGTCATTACCTGGGTGGAAGTTATTATTGTAATCTCTCCCTCCCCCCCCCCCCATTTGGTGTGATTTACATTCTCGGGAGAATGACCGCCCTCCGTCCTCTGCTGTCCTCTGAGCATCTCTGCCTGCGGTGCTTCGCCTCTTTTCTTTTGTTTGTATCTTGGAACGCCCCTTTTTTTCCAATCAGCCCACCTGCTCTCCTCCTCCTTCATCTGTCGGTTATTCCTTTATAACCGCTCTGATGCTCCTCAAGTGGTCGACTCCTGAGCCGACTTGTCTCACTTTCCCTTCGTGAAAGCTCCACTTCCAGCTGCTTCTTTCTCCGCCGCCGCTCAAAGATTGTGATTCACTGACCTCTCTTTGTTGCACCCAAGGTTTCGCTCGAGCCTTCTCTGTTTGTCTTTTCTTCCTCTGTGTCTGTGATTCTCCCCCGTCACTCAGTTCTTCCACTACTTGTTGTCTGCAGGGAAAAATATGTTTTCTTTGTAATGGTGAACGTATTCTTTCTTCCACACCATCAAGGTTAAATGGAAAAACTGCGGGCTTTGTTGTGTAACAGCGGGCCAGTTATTAGTCACTATCCTTTTCCTCTTCCAAACAGTGTGCGCGCACAGCAGTGTTTACTCTGACCTAACAAAGAGGAGGTTTTACTGTCATACAGTGTGTTACGTGATGAAGAGTCACATCCATTACGGGGGTTAATCGGTATATTTTTAAAAGCATTTCCACTTTGCTCTCTCTCTCTGTGAATTTCGAAGCGCCACACGATTAAAAGGCCGCGGTGAATCGGAGTAAACGCTGCTGTGTCTTTGCTGTGTTTACAGTGTGAATGAAAGTGCTACTTTTACAGGTTTTTACAGGACAAACATCTTGAGAGGTAAAAAAAAAAGAAAAGTCAAAAAAAATCTTAACATGTGTTTGAAAGTATTGTTTCTCCTGACCTCTGGTGGTCTCACCTCTCACTTCCCTGCAGCAGAAATGTGCTCAGGCTTGTGTCTTTTAAAGCAGAAGAGGTCACAGTGAAACATTGCTTTCAGGCTGGTGTTAAAGGATAGGTTCACATTTTTTCAAGTCCGCCTTAAAACACTGTTCACATGCCCATATGTACATTGAACGAAGCATTGGTTGCTCTTAATCTTTCTGAGAAGAGATCCCTTCTTAATGTTTTAAAAATAAGAGGTTTGGGGCAAAAGTTTGACTAAAACTTTAAATGAACGCAAAAAAAGTTAAATCGTTTTTGGCGAGACACGGGAGTTTAGCAACCCCGATCAAATTTCCACCCAGTGTCCTTGTGTTTTCTCCCTGGACGGGCCTTTATAAGCACAAAATGGCGAATCTTTCTTCAAGAAAACCCATGAATTCTCAGTGACATGTTATTTGTGTGTTTTTCCAGCACGCCAGCAAAAAACGTCGGATCAAGCTGGTGGTGGACCGGGAGTACGAGACCAGCTCCACCGGTGAGGACAGCTTGCCAGAGACCCAGCGCAGCCGCGTACCCTCCACCCTCAACAGCCACGCTAACGTTAACGGCAGCATCTACGTGGCCCAGAATGGCTCCATCATCCGCACCCGGCGCACAGTCAACGCCGCGGGCCCCGCGCACGCGCACACCAACGCGAACAACAACCTCAAGCTCACGTCCCCCGTCTTCAGCTCGCGGCTCGCCAAGCACTTTAAAAAACTCGACAAAATGGCCGCCACGCTGGAGGAACGAGCGCCGCTGAACAGCCCCAGAACAGGCGTCCGGTGCAACACGCTGAGCACCTTCCGGAGTCCGGGGACGGCCGCCTCTGCGACGGCCGCTCCCACCTTCTCGAACACCGACAACAACAAAACGCTGAATGCGTTTGACACGCGACAATCCAGCGTTTCTTTAGGTTCAACCGGCACCGGCAACATGGGCACTGAGAGCGTGGCGTCCAAATCAAACCCGGAGCCGCTTCGGAGCACTGCGGAGGGACGCGTGTCGAGAGAAGGCGAGACGGAGTCGAAGGTGGACGGCGGGAACGACGACGTCGACGGACTCGTCGCGACGGAGCCGCTGGAGTGCCCGAGTGACAGAACGCAGTCGGATGAGGAGGAACTATGGATGGGCCCGTGGAACAGCCTTCACATACCCATGACCAAACTCTGACTGACCCTGACCGCACTGTGCTCGCTACTTATTGCCAAGTTCATTACAGCGTTGAGCATTTATTTCTGTTCTTCAGTTGTGGAACTAACGGAGATGCTCCAATAAAACTGAAAGAAATCTAATAAACAGCTTGGTACTCAGCTAAATGGTGAATTGGCATATCCTGGTATTCACACTGATGATACAAATGCATTACTGGTGTAACTCGGCGTCTAATTGGTTATTTGCCAGTTTACTCATTACATTTTTGGGGAACTGTTAAATATTCCAATCAGAGCATCCCTAAAGCCCAACTGATCTCAGAGCTGCAACACCTTTTGGAAAACTGGACCTAGAGTAAGAGAGCTTGTTATATTTCTACTTTGATAAGAGATAATGAAGGAGAAAAAAAAAAAAGTCTATGAACTTTTTAAGGCCCTTTAAGCGACTGGTGTCTCTGTATGGACCCGCACTCGTTTCACTCAGTATTCCGGCGACTCATCTCGAATTTGCCTGGCACTTTGCATTGACACATGGAGTCTTGTATTGTTCAAACTTGCCTTTTTATCTTCGTCAAGTTGCTTGGCAAACTATCCAAATAAAAGATGATTTCATCCATTGAAACGTGGAGTTTGGCTAAACTGTGTCGTCTCCTCTGTCTGGAACTAACAAGACGTGACGATGGTGAGATGTTTACTTTCTAAAGGTCCAGTGGAGTGAAGAGGACGGTGGTCAGTGTCTTTCTGGTTCAGATTTGTCCTTCGCTCTCTATTCTTTCAACTTTTTTTTTTAATTGTTATTTTTAATGGAATAGTTTAATTTTTTTTTTTATTCACTCCTTTAACTTTTTTGCCACGAGTTAAATGAGAAGATTGAGGCCACTCTCATATATATACAGTAACTAAATATGTAGCTACAGCCGCTTAGCTTAGCATAGCTTAGCATAATGTCAAAAGGTACAAAATCCACCTACCAGCACCTCTTGCCCACAAATTAACAGCTTTTTTGTTTAAGCAATACAAATATAGGTCTTCTCATCTTCATTTAATATATCCAAGGGGTTTTTAAACAACATCAAATCTACCATTAAATTGTTTCCACTAGCCACTGATAATATCTTGCACGAAGCAGCTAACGTGCCGACTTGCTTTCCCAATCCTGAGGCTCTAATCTCAAGTCAAGTCAATGCTTTGGGCTAGATTTTAACTATCAATTCCTGTTGGTAAGATATACAGACGCGATGTGCATTTAACATCATAAACGAAATGCACATTAGCCGTGGAGGCAGATAAACGCTTTAACTCGATTACAGGCTTTGACATTCAGAAAAGTTTTCCACGTACATTTTCAGATTTTAGCCTGGTGGTTCTTTAAAAATTCCCTCATCCCACATGATCCCTTAGAGATCCAATTACCGGAGCACGTGGATCCTTGTCCCTCGTCAAAGTTTGTCACGATAAAGGTGGTTGAACTTTTTAATTGTCAACCACATTACGGTGAATTGTTTTATTTGAAGTCTGAAAGAAGCCGGACCATTAAGCTGCAGATTTACCAGGTTTTAAAACTCACATTTAATTTGATGACTGCATAATTTAGCATTAAGGAACTCAACAGAGGGTGCCACACCGGTGGTGATATTTGAAACAGAGTGCTCCTTATTACCCAGAATTAGCGGACTGTACCGGAGAGTAATATTTTAAACAGTTTCTGGAAGGAAGAGCACGCCTGAGCCGCTGTTATTGATTAGACTAAATGAGCTGATTATGTCACTGATTCCTGAGTCCACTGTGCTTTATTGGAGGAGAAGGTAGACCGAACTCGGCTCATTAGTCTATGACACAGGCACAAAAGATTTGATTAGTGGCAGAAATTTTTGTTTAAGGGGCATTTCACCCAAAACAACGCTGATGTATTTTATGTGCTTCATCCCAAATGGACGGTTGCATTAAGAACAAATGTAAAGGCACGGCTCCCACACTAAATGACCTTTCTTCTTTTGTTTTAGCAGATGATCACATGGTGGCATTCGTGTGTCAGATAAAAAAATAAAATAAAAATAGAGAAGCTCCAAAATATTCCTTGCAATACATTTGGAACTGTCTCAATGCCCTTTTTCACAGCAGACATTTGGACTCAACTTAGTACGAGCACAGGTGTTAATAATAATGGCTCAGTTACATTGTAATAGCAACAGCGAGCCGCGTCCTCTTAATGTGATTTGCCACTAAAAACTCTTTCCATTGTTCACTCCACAACATTGTTGGCAAACCACAAATTACGAGCCATGTTTTGCTCTTTTTTTGTCGTTTGGTGCCACTGATTCTTCCCGTGGAAACAGCAGCCGTCTTAAAATGAGCTTAGTCTTAATTTTTGTGAAACTGTCTAACTTGAATTTGATCTAATCTGAGTGCCAAATGAACACTAACGACAACGAGGACAGGACTTCAGAGCCAAGACTTGTTGCAAAACTATCCACCTCTGAATAAACTAAGAAAAAACTGAATAAAATAAGAAACAAAGCATGTGAAAAACAAAATAAGAAGCCAAATGAGTTGAGCTCTCACACACACACACACACACACACACACATACACGCTTTAAACACTGTTCAGTATTTGTATTTTTATTGTGATCCTGCTATATGACAAGTCCACCACTTCTCATCCATTTAAAAATTCAAGTAAATAGACAAACGTTCACTTGACAGCCACATGGTAGCACAGATAGTGAATGTTAAAGGGTATACTGCACATCTTATGGAAACAACAGAGTGCTAAAGAGGAAACATTAGCCCACAGTCAGCAAACACATATGTCATGTTCAGTGGGGAATATGAATACACCAAAAAATGATTTAACAAAGATGCTTCTGTGTGCTGCAGAAGAACATGCCAGCAAGCTGATACTACACTGAACACTGTACACAAAGTAAAACATTTCTTTACGTATCTAAATAAGTTTAAGTAAAGTTGGGGCAGTAAAGAGCTTATCCTCTCACATTGAAATAAATAACAAAGACACTTAAAACTACTTACAGGAAATAAAACAAACAACAACAGATCATTGCCAACCAGGGCTTCACATTAAAATAAATAACATCGTTATGAAATGTTACATTCAGAAATGAGGTCTACGGGTTACAAAGAAGGAAAACAATGACTCTGCCTGAACGACGTGACGGAGCTCTCGCTGATTACACATTTACATTTGAACAAAAAAAAAAAAAAAGTCCCTTTTCAGTGTGGATCTTTACATCGGTCATATCAGCTGACAGCACTTTTATCCAGCGTGGCAGTTGGAAGCAATCACCGGTTTATGAAATATGATCTTCTTGCATAATCATGCTTCAGTTTGAGCAACAAAAGCCGGAATGGATGAAAGGATTACAGGGACTACTGAGCCTATCAGCCTGATCGTCACTGATATAGAGCTGTGCTTTCTGTCAGAGACCCTGTCAGACCCGTGTTTTCTTCTTTTGCTGTGCTTGATACATTTTTAGGATTCAGCCTTTGGGCAGTGGGTGTGTAGCCCCCACAGCCAATAACAGCGCAGCAGGGTGTGAGGGCGGGACTATACAAACCGACAAATGCTACTACTGCCACTGAAAACAGACGGTTAGAGATGAAAGATATCAGTTTTGACAAATTTAAACAAAAGTGACGCTTCGCTATTGCACAAAACAAACTCAAACGTCATTTCTTGGCACTGAAAAAAGAAAAGTTTCACTTAAAGACGAATAAAAGTGAAAGGACAAACGGTCCAATTCTTTTTGCCACAAATAAGACAAACATTTTAAATAACATTATACTTGGCTGTTTTAGAAAGCTTATGTTGGATCTTAGGTTAAAAATGGGCAAATTTACTTCTTTATAACATTATAATTTATCCTTAACATTCAGAACTCTTTTAGTTAAACAACCCACAGAACAGATTTTCCACACATTGTAGTGAGTAAATACACAGTGCATTACGGCAGCTGTGCTTTGTGAAAGGCTCTTGACTGGTTTTGATCTTGTGGTGGGAGTTTTGCGTCACCAGTCGTGACCGACGGATCAGCATGACTACACTAGAGGGAACATGTGCGTATACATGAGTGAAATCCCAAATAAAACAAAACTATGTTCTAAAAAAGGAAATGTTACACATCAAAACAGGAAAAAAAAGGGGAAATAAATCAAGTTTAAGTTTTGTGAAAGGAAATTGAAATGAGCAGTAAGTAGAAATAAAGAAACGCCTCGAGTCTACAATCAATACTAGTCATCTATAAAGATTCCAAAACAAGGACTGTAAATGTAGGCCAGTAAACTACAGCGAAATGCAATTTATTCTCTTGTAAATGTTTTCATGTGGAGGATTTCAAGTGTGGGCTCGGACTACCTGCCCATTGCAGTTTGACAAAGAGCAAAAAAAAAATAAAATCCTCAAAACCAAATTCACAACTGGGCCGAAATTCAAAGTAATAAATACGATGATCACAATAAAACAAAATCATTTTCGACCGTCTCATAACAATCAAGCCTCTGTCATTGATCAGAGAGTGACACAAAAACACTAAAGGTGACAACAAAAGGAAAAGAAACAACTGTGCAAAATGCTGTTTGAAGAAGACTTGGCTGAGTTTCTCCAAAGGATCTTAGTGCTGAAATCATCGCTGTTCCACTCAAACAAAGACAGAAACTGAAGGAGATCGAACTAGTTGTAGCTATTTTTAAGTGCTTCTCACATCGACGTGAAAGTGTTTCTCAATTTAGTCCAAACGTCTTATTATCACTGTTAGAATTGAGCCACAATACTTTCCCAAAACTGTCAAGGACCGAAACCTGGAATAAATTTGATTTGTAATGATTATTTCTTTACTCTTTGTTCAGATCATCTTGGATTCAAATAATATTTTAGACAGTATTTTATTTTGTTAAAGATCTCGTACAGCAACTTAACTTTTCAGAACCATCACTCCTTTTATTAAATAAACATCGCCCAAAGTAAGTTTGAAGTATTTTTAAGTGTACTATTTATTTATTTATTTATTTATTGGTCGGCCTGTTGACATAATTGTTAGTGAACAATGGTGATGGATTTGAAATCCTTCGAGGAACGAGCCACAGGTCATTCCTCAGAGACACAGGCAACTTTTTACGTTGCCCGCCTACAGCGCCTTAAAATGCTGCTCGTGTCTCGTCACCTTCAGGGCAGAGACATCGCCTGAAGCATCCGATGCTTCCGCTACAGAATGTCTGAACAGGCTGTCTCACTCTGTGGCCTTACAGTACTGTGAAACTGGAGCAGTAGGGAAGAGAACCAAACAAGCCAGCTTGTCAGCCCCCTTCACAATGCCCTCAGCCAAAAGAGCCCAAACCTGAGAAAGAGAGAAGAATACCGTTTCAGCCCTCGTACTCTCCTGCATCTCTCCTTCCATCTTTTTTTTCCCAAGCAGAATTCCCTCCGTCTGCTGTGATGCCGGAAAAAGGGGAGTAGTTTTATGAACATATTTAAAACCAAATGCATGATCTAGTCTACATTGAATATAATGCAGAACCATATCTGATTTGTCCTTGAATAAACTCAGCCCTCCTACTCATCTTTTTATCTATATTTGCGGAGATAAAAAAAAAAAAAAAAAAAAAAAGGCACATTTAAAGGAAACCTCTTCCTTCTCAGAGCATTCCTCCTATGTACTGGTCAGAGAAGTTTCTTTTTGTGCGTCCCTGATCACATACCTGATGACTTCAATAACAGCAGCTACCTCGGGCTCCCGGGACTCTCTGTGGTGCCACACTACAACCAATAAAGCAAGAGGAGCCAGAGCTGCTGACGGACTGGAAGAAACTCCTGTCCATCATTCAACCGAGCAAAAAAGGGGGCGGAGCATCGGCCACCTGACCCATTAACGGGGGCTTGGATTGAATCCCGCCCTCCACCTGCTCAACTAACACAAGGCAGGATCGGACTCCTTCAGGACATCCGAGAGGAGCGCGTCCCAAAATGCCTCAGTGTGTGGGGCCCTCGGTGAGAATCCTCAGAGTTTAGAGGTTAGTCGACCCAAGTCTTCTGTCTCTCTCTCTCTCTCTCTCTCTCTCCGCATTTCATTTGTGGATCTTCCAGTTCCTAAGGAGGTAAAGCGTCCAGGCCGGGGGGGTCAGAGAAGAGGTGGGCAGGTGGACAGATTGGAGTTGGCCCCTAAAGGAGGAAGAGGAGGAGGCGTGTAGAAACCTTCCTGCCTCCATCCTGCCCTCCGCCACCCACACCTTCAGACCTGCAGCTGCAGACAGATACCCTGCAGAGGAGCACAGAGGAGCACCCAAACACAACATTTAGTCAAATCCCAGCCGGAATGAATTGTTGCCACGCTGTAGAGTGAGACCATCTGTTAAACACAACGGATCAAGTGTTACATGGTGGTCATAGAAATATAAACCCTTCATGATAACGGACTCTGAAGGACATTGCTGCAAATACAATTAGGAGTATTCATCAACTTACTACACACACTGTCCAAATAATATCTTTACGCATGTGTTGTACTAAACTGATCGGATTCATCTGCACTTTTTCACAAAAAAAAGAATCTGCGATTTCAAGAATAAAGTATATGAATAAAAATAATAGGTCTATTTAAAAAAATGTTTAAAAAATGGGTTAAATGAGGGTTCAGAATTAAGTTAATATGGTTCAGACAAGACATGATGACCATATATGACACCACATGAACCTAATTCAGAAACCAAAATGAAAAAAAGAAGTTTGACTATAATTGTTTTTTCCAGTTGTGAGAGAAAAAGTGAGTTTCATGCATTACCAGCACTTCAATAAATCCCCCAAATTCAACCCCAATGCTGCTCAGTGCTAGTGGAGTTACATGTCACAGTCCAAATCAACTCTACACGTAACCTGCCGGCACAATTAGTATTGAGTAGTGCAACACACAATGTCCTTATTTCATGACTTTCAGTAGTAAAAAGGAGACGGCTGGACAAACAGTGTCCCCATTTGTGATGTTAGAGACAACATACGGTACCTCTGTTGTCTTTCCATGCACAGACAGCAGGCAGAGTGTGAGCCTCACTCCTGGAGCTCAGTCAGAGCCACACAGCATGCAGCTCTATCATCCTTACTCTGGGCGGGACCGTCCACGCCGCCGCCGGTCGTCATGCTGCGGCCGCGGCTGGTCAGCTTCTTCAGCTCGCTGGCGAAGGAGATGACTTTCTTTTTGTCTTCCCGCCCCACCTGGAAGCAGAAGCAGACTCGTGTTACTGGAATACGTAAAGAACGGGTGTGTAGTATATTGAGAAAGATACAGATATATTTAAAAAGAAAAAACGAAAGAGAACTTGTAAAAAAAGCATTTGAACTTTATTCAACGAGGCAGCTCATTTAAACACATACTTACACTTCTCTCTTTTATATTACTTACGCATATTTACAAACCGCACAAAAGCCCTCGAGTGTAAAAGGATGGTTCATAAAATAAATACTGGGAGACATGAAATATAAAAACATTTTAAAAAAAGATCAGCAGACAAAACTTATTTCACAAACAAAGCACAAAAAAAAGCATACAAACAAGGGCAGCAGCGACGGGTTAGAAACACACAATGCAAAATGCAATCGCGAGCACACAACATGGGGAGTTTTTGCGAGCACATACAAACTTCAAAGTGTCAAAGTGTTAGTTGAGCAATTTGAGGTCAACGGCGAGTACAGAAGCGCTCAAAGGAGGAGAAATATGAAATAAAAACGTAAAAGTCTGCCATTGTGTTCAGAGCTACCTGCTCTTTGAGTTTAAGAATGAACTTTCCGGCGCCCCGCCAGCGGCTCTGCGCCTGATAGACGCACTCGTGGTCCAGCAGCACCCGCTGCAGGGGCTTGGCGGTGGAGGACTTCTTGGAGCCGGCGTCCTTGGTCACTTCCTCCATCAGGGCGTAGTCGCATGGATTGGGGTTGGATAGGATACTGTAGGAATACTTGGCCTTTGACAAAATCTGGCCAAGACAGACAGTGTATGAGACAAATGAAGCCACTCTGCGGTTGGTCACCCAGGTGTTCTGCTGACTCCTCACCTGCTGTATGATGTCCTGAGCGGTGCTGTAGCGCGGGGCCTTGATCACAGTGTGAGGCTGTTCTGGTGAAACCTCGTGGACCTGAACAAAGAACATATCGTCCTCCGCTCCTCCACCTCCTCCTCCAGCTGCTGCTTCTTTACCTCCCACAGTGACCTCCTCCTCTCCCTCCAGCACAGCGTTTGTCTCATTTAAGTTCTGCAAGGACGAAACCACATAGTAACTAGAAATATGTAGATTTAAACCAGCACCACTGTCTGATATGAGGAAATCTGAAGTTTAACAAGACCACCACAAGAGGGAGCCATAGTCACACGAGTGCTATTTGTGGTAGAAATGATGGGCAGTAGTTTTAGGGTAAACAAGTAATATTAACACATTTAGAATAAAGTGGATTAAATCATTGGACAGTCACGGGTCCTTGCTGCAGGTAATATCCACTCTGAGATCCGTCTGAAGTTCGCTGTTTGTACCTCCTCTCTGGTTTTGAGGCAGATCCTCCCCACATATCCGTCCTCAGTGTTCCAGCTGGAGACCAGCCTGAGCACCTCCTCCTCGGGCGCTAGAGGGCGCTGCTGAGCACAGCGCTTCACCTCGCTGCGCTCCTTCGACAGAGGAAGCTTCTCCTCGCACAGGAAGTACTCCGACGGGTTTCCTGCGGAGGCCACGACCTGTTGGGGGGGGAACACAACATGACAAATGAAAAGTCTCCAAAACCTCTTGTTTGGGCTGCAATCGCATGAGTCGAGCATCATAACTATTTATTTCTGAAGTACTAACCGTGTCCAGCAGCTGTTTGGCGGTCGTCTGCTCTGTGACACGGAACACAGTGAAGGGCTCAGGACCGGGAGCTCCGTACACCGTCACCCTGTGCTGCTGCGACACACGTTTCTCCTCCGAACTGAACAGCTGGGTGGAGAGCAGGAGAGGTGCAGCGCAGCGGGTTATGACGAAACACACGGTCATGACATTTCAGATTCATTAGACAGCCAGTATTACAAAGCTGATGCCTTTTAAGCAGGTTCGGATCTTTTTAAAGTTTTACGACCCCTTCAGTCCCACAACTTGAGGAGATGGAAGTCTTACCAGTGAAGAGCGAGTAGCGCCCCCGGTGGGACCTTCCTCCGTTCTGCGGCTGAAGATAAACAGGCTCGACACCTCCAGAGCTTGATTATGTTGCGTCCTCAGCTGGACGTGTCTGTAACCTGAAACACACAAGAAAATATATTTTAACCACACATACACCGATGTAAAGAAATCTACGTTGTTTACATTTTGGCTTTGACACAGGCCTCTGATGGTGTTCAGAGCGGCTACAGTTAATAAAACAAACCTCAGTTATGTACATTTTCTATTTTCTATCAGAGCATTATATAAAATGTTTGAATTATCTATAATAAAGGCATCCATAGATCCATCCTTTCTCAAGGATTGTGTCTGTTCCTACCTGACTTGAGGGCCTTCAGAGGCAGCGTCCTCTGAGCGGTGGTCTGGGAACTGTTGTTCTCCACGATGGCGAAGCGCAGGAAGCACATCTCTTCAAAGTGCACGGAGAACTGAAAGTGCTCGCTCCACATGGGGTTGAGGGTGTTGCGGTGGATGGGTTTGGTACGGAAGTGGCAGCTGTCGACGGGCATGCCCAGCACGTCCACCTCGAGGCAGGGGCTGCCGGCGCTGTTACCGGGGCAAACGTTCTGACCAGACACAATCTGAGAGAAGAGGGGAAGAAGTTAATGAGTAACAACGGTCACACTTGCAGTTCAAGATTCTTTTTACACTCTGCTGTCGCTAAATCGAAATTATTTGAATGTGAAGTCACTCTGACCTCCCGCCAAAGACTATTTCACCGTTGTACCGTCTCTCTCTCACTCTTCTCTTTTATGAGCGTGAGATCATCCCTCTGTTTATACTTCTGATGCCTCTGAGAGCATTGGAGCTGATAATCTGAACCTCACAGATGATCAGGAATGTCCGTGGATAAACAGTTCAAATGTCTCAGCAGCGACATCAACATTTCAACATCAGTAACAAGAATTCCTACTGTTTACAGACCTGGAAACACAAATAACCCCTTCATGTCAGCAAATTGTACACCGTTACCTATAAAATGCTGTTCACTTTTATGCTAACAATAATTTTGGCATGACTTTTTTCCCCCCAGTTTAATTCCTAATACAGTTAAATGGCTGCTTCTGTGACTGTAACTTCTCTTGTCTTCTCAGTGAGGATGCAAAGAAAATCTGGTTTACACACACGTAGATACTCACACACTTTTGAAACCAGATTCGATGAAATAATCAAGATTTCATAGTTTTGTTTCCACAAAAAATGCACAATGAGTGACACAATGAGTGACACAAAGTGACGAAAAGCACAGACACACCAGTAAATCCAGCTAGCGGCGATAAGGCTCCACACACAGTGTAGCAGAGTATTTATGAGGTCCTGTTCTCATTCATTGTTATATGGAATTAACTGGGTGGTCTTTGTGACATGTTAAATAATGAATCACTTCACAATAAACCTTAATGGACCTAATATGAGCACTTAGCGCGTGTGTGTTTGAGTGTCCAGTCATTGCAGGTATGCTAAAAAAAGATAGAACAGGCCAAAGAAAGATGTCAGCGCCTTGAGACTTCAGAAACTGCAGCATACAACTCAAATTACAAATTACTATCCAATATTTGGGACTTTATTTTTTATTTTTTTATAAATCTGCATTTACAATTTAGTTTAGGTCAAAGATGAGACAATATGCATTTTTTAAACCCTAAAAAAAAGTATTTCCAAATCAAACAAGTAGCTATTTTATGATTTAAGACACTTTACAGAGGAAAATGAATACGCAGCACTACTGATATTGAAACTGACAATATAAAAGAGGTGAGTCGGAAATTACACCAGCGGGCAGGAAGCTAAAGGCGCGGATCAACAGCGGTGAGGATTAAAGTGCAGAAAGCAACCTATTAAGGGTGAAGTAGCCCTCCCGATTGATCTTCTATTCTGCTCCACACGTCGTCTTAACTCACAGTGAGGGAGTAGGCGGCCGGGCTCATTTTCTCCACATCCCTCTCCATCGGACAGAACTGCTGATAGAGCGGACAGCTGCGGTCCCACAGCACCGCCGGCTTCAGGACGTAGCCGCAGCCGCCGTTGGCCTCGAACAAAGCCGCGTTCAACTGCATGGGCAGGTCTGGGAGGGAAAGATGCACGTTATAACCTAAAGACCTCAACTCCCCCTTGACAGGATTAGCAAAAGACGAAGATTAGACAATAGATACATGAGGAGAGTGAACTAAAGGATCAAGGCAATAAGAGAGGATGAGAGATTTATTTTTCTTTTAAACGCAATAAGAAAATAACTTCATCAGAGCTCAGACAGCGAACACTGAGAAGTACTGAAAAAGGAGGAGACAGAAATAAGAAACGAGTAGAGAACTAAATGAAGACACAAAGTAAGATAAAGTAAGATTCTTATTTTTCTTATCACTATCTGTCACTTTTCAAAGATAAACCAAACACAATCCTCATGTAGTCTCACCAAACTGAAACTAAAATATCTTTTCTCTGTGGAAAATGGGCTGCATTGCCTCGCCTAGAATTAAAGACTTTCAAGACAATTTCAAGGCTTTGCAAGGTTGTAAAGAGCAAACATCATCAAGAGGCTTTGGAGTTGTTTTCTACTGCATTACAAAGGAAGGAAACAGAATATACTATTCCATCATCTCTTCTTTATCTTTCACCAGCAACTGTTTGGGACTAATTGATTTTTTATTCAAATAAAATACTTAATGGATAATGTTTGCTTGTGAGTGACACAAAAACAGCCTCTCCCCGCACCGTCCTCACCGTCAGTCTGATAGTTGAGCGCCACCAGCTGGATGCCGTGCAGCCAGAACAACAGAGGGTTTGGGTTCGTGGAGTCGATCCTGGTGGCTGCCGGGTACGTCCTGAGCAGCTGGCACACCGTGTGCTGGATCAGCTTCTGAGAGTAACGCCGGCACAGGCGCTTGGCGGCGTTCTCGTTGACGGAGGAGATGTGGTAGCACTTGGGCGTGCGGATGATGGCGCTGAGAGAGGTGGGGGGGTTGAGGACGGGGGACGTCTGCTGCTCCTCCCAGCTCAGCCGCTCGGTGCCACCTAGACGGAGGACAGAGACATTTGAAGGCTCAGTCAGCTTCTTGCGCTGAGCAATGTGATCTTACTGATGGAAGTGTTTGAGAGAAAACTCTTAAAAATATATGTTTTTCCCCAAAACTTGATATTTTATTGATGCTTACTAAGTCCAGAATATTTAACATTCCAGAGTAAGATTTTTAATCAAGTTTTCAAGAGATTTAACATTTACTTTGTCAACTTTTTGGGTATTTTGCAACTCTTATTTCCTTAGAGCAGCAAATCAAAATATCCTGGAAACAATAGGAAGAATTAAGTCAAGATTCAGAGAGCAATAATTTTAATCTGCACCTCTGAATCTACTTAGATGGATTACCATGTTGCAGTGAGAGTCTTGTATTGGCTTTCTGTTGCGGTTTACACACATATTGAAACACACGTCCACTTGATCTTCCTCAGAGACATTTACATTTTTCAAATGATCTCTAAAACGCACATAAAAATGGAACAATACATATATTAATAAATCTTCCCCCCTGCGTACCTTTCCCAGGGGTGCGGCTATGGGTCATGACCTCCCCTGTTGTACCGCAGCGGGCGGGAGCCGTGCCAAATATGGACTTCCTGCTCTTTCCCCGGTCCTTCCCTCTGCCAGAGCCGGCTGGAGACAGCGTGGACAGGCCTGGTTTCCCACACACAAGAAGAGGCAGAGAGAAGAAAGTGGTCAACAACACAACACAGACAGAGTGGAGACACCACACTCATGACATCAGTATCTCTCAGAATTTGTTTGTAAAAGTCCAGAAATAATTTTCTCTAAATGCCGTCACTTTCTATCATAATGAGGAAGTTGCTCTTCTCGCTCCAAGTGCAGTTGTTTTAATGAGCACAGACAGATTTTAAGTGATGTATTATTTGCAGAACAGTGAAAACAAACCAATTTTTTGTTAAATCAATCTGTGGAATAACATGAAAAACGCAGCATAGAAGCAGACAGGTGCTTCCAGTCTTTGTTGCAAAGGTCTTGCTTGTTAATCATAATAAAGCTAATGTTAAATTCAAGATTTGAATGCAAAAATTATAGACAAGTTTTTAGGAGTAGCATGTCTACGTCAGACAGCAGTAGCAGCAGCAGTCTGCTGTCTGTCTGAATTGGGCCTCTTGCCCTGTCTTCTGTTTCTCAGATCTTTGGTCCCTGGAAACCATCAACAAATAAAATACCAAGTGGAAACACAGGCAGGTTTATAAGGGCAAATGGCATGCAAAGAAAAGAGGACACAAGCAGCGAAGAGGACACTCAAGGGAGGAAAAGAGGAGATAAGAGGTTGATATTTAAGGTTGAAAAAGAAATAACTGAGATAAATGGTAGCAAAGAATGAAGATAGATCCCAGTGAAGAGGAAATAGGAGAACTTTTATGAGGGTACAGACAAACATGCTGAACTGATGAGCAGGGAGCATTTTCATGTACTTGAAATTGAACCCATATTCTCAATTTTATCATTTTACGTTTGATATCAGCTTAAAGCCGCGCAGTTAAAAACAAGAAGAAAGAAGGGGTGACGTGAGGCCACCAGGACATCCCAAAAACATTTCTTTAATGTACGGTATATAACAACTCCGCTCTTGTTGTGCTGCTGTGCGGCTGACAACACA
The DNA here is from genome assembly GCA_036023655.1 of Nannoperca australis. NCBI lineage: Eukaryota > Metazoa > Chordata > Actinopteri > Centrarchiformes > Percichthyidae > Nannoperca > Nannoperca australis. Next base: position 17,090 of record JAVQJD010010442.1, on the reverse strand, counting down.
ATAAGTTTCCCCAAGGGGAGAAAAGGATTCCTTATCTCAGTGGGTGTCCTGTGTGGGAGAGGAATGGAGTGTATATTAAATGTCTTGGAATGAAAAAAATTCAAAAAAACATGGGGAAAGGTTTGACCTCTTAAATGTGCACATGGGAGTGGATTAGACAGGGGGGGAAAATGAGATAATGAAAATGATGGCATGTCAGAAGAAAAAGAGGAGAGGGTGGAAGAAAGACTTTTGCCGGAGAATAATTCACTTTGCGCTGGGAAAAGAATCCGTGTAGGAGAGCAGGGGAAGAGGAGGAACATGCTCAGAAATGTCTGTTTAAAGTAAAGACAGAGAAAGACTGAGTGATAAAATATTCTCTACCAGGAAATTTCACAGCCTGGCAGTAGATGATGAGGTCCGACAGCTCCTGGGCAATCTGTCGACTCTCCTTCTTGTTCTGAGGAAGGTAAAACTCCTCGCCCAGCTCCATGTCAAACACCTACGTGAGCAGGCACACACAAGACATGAAAGACCATGGTCGCTCACTATTGGAGCAGAGGCTGAACGTCACAAGTACGTGGGCAGAAGAGAGTAGGAACATGTTTAACCTCCATCCCAGATTCAATTCAATTTAAACATTTATTCCTGTTGACTTCAACATATTTGATGTAATCAGACCAGCAACATAGTCAAGTAAATAAAACCAAAATAAATAACTGAAAGGTGATTCAGTATAAACACAATTGCAGCAATAAGGACGGTTTAATGCTGCAGTTCCCTACCTTTCCTTTGCTCTGCGTCGTGCTTTCAGACTTCTTCATCCTCTTTGGTATTTCATCAACAGGGTGCTCCTCTTTGTCAGCTGAGCTCTTCCCCTCTGGCTTGTCGTCCAGGATGTTATCTATTTAGAAAATGCAGTGAATTACAGTAGCTCTCAGGTGTTATCAGGTGTACAGGAGTACTGTTCTGTAGAGTGGGTCTGACGAAGCGCATATCCTCAGGAAATGTTTCGTGAGTTAAAAGTATCAAAAGCAAACAGTCGAATGTACATACAAATCAAAATAAAAAGCATGATTCTGAACCGTAAGGATGTATTTATCCAATCCAATTGTTTTTTTATTATTATTACTGTTATAGTTGCATAGCAGACATTGTTTGATCCAGAAGGTAAAAACTGACCCAACAAAAACAATTTTTTTTTATGTATTTGCCAAATAAAAAATGTGCATTAAAGTTGTTTGAATTTGAATTTCTGTATGTTAAATCGCCAGTAAGATATCTATCAGGAGAAGAGAGCCTTTGGGTTTTTCTTGTTACTGCAGCTTAAAGGTACTTCTGCATTAAATTCAGCATTCAACCCCATGTTTGTCACTAAAATTAATTCTTTTGAAGTTTATGGTTTACACTTTCCTCTTTGTTTTCACTTCTAATTGGCTTGACATGTACATCTAAATGAATTCTGACCTGTAGGACTGTGCTGGTAACTTATATCGTCTAATAAACAGGGGAACAGATATGTTAGTTAGCCTTTTAGAGGACTGCAAATGGTGACATAGCATTATAATTATAAAGGGGAAAGCAGTTATCTCTATCCCTAACTAATTACAGATCCCATGAGCCTGTTCCCAAGCCAAACCCCACAAAGGCCCCTCCTCATTTATATTCAAAGCTATAAAGTCAACGGTATCAACGGTAAACAAGAGCAACAGTAGAGAGTTTTTCCATTTGCTCCCATCCCACACATTCATCGCAGCCAAAAACACAAAAAGAAACATATCAGCTTGAGCATGCAGAAGCTTTTTATCACCAAAAACTTGTTTAATTCCTGACATTTGATAAGGGTTTGGCAACAGAGTTGACCCTGAGTGTCACCCTGTAGACAGTAGCCAGAGGAGTGAGTTGGCCCTGACTGGAGGGAGCACCGTTAAACAAGAGATGGTGGCAACTTGGCACTTTAGCGGCTCAAGTGTTTGTATTTAGTTGGCCAGCTGATGTTAAGCATGTAGGGTAAAAGTTGTCGAGTGTGGAGTGTGGTTTATTTATTCTTGTTAGCCGTCTGATCTGGTCAATATTTCACTGATAAAGGGGGAAAGCATCAAAACCGAACCACTCCATGAAATTTAGATTAGAGAAATGTTTTGTGAAGGGTCTATGACCGGTAAGTTCTTCCGGCAGGGACAAGCAGAGGGCAAGGATTAGGAGAGAGCAATGCTGGGACTGGGACCAGGGCAGGGTAGTTTCCCCTGGTCTGTTGTTTAGTGCGGGGGCAGTGTAGGGCCTGAGAAACCAGATGGCTTTGTTTTGTTTCCCCGATGAGCCTGCCCAGCCACTGGCGAGGTCACAGACAAATACAGTAAGAAGGGGGAGGAGGAAAGGAGGTGATGTGTTTGTGGGAGAACGAAAATATGCAGTATTGTTAAAACACTGACTAAAATGAATAAAAAGGTTTGTTTTCTACACACACATCTAATTTTGATGCCATTCATAGATTTCTAACCAAATCCTCTGGAAGGTCATAAAAGGTTGTGGTAGATATACTGTCGATTTCATCTACAAGCAGGACGCACTGTATCAAACAAGCAGGCCAAACACGAAAACACACACAAACGCAAGCTCACATCACAATTACCAAAAAAAAAGTTACTCTTAACACAGTATCCATAGTGACAGAATGGGATTAAAAGAGTGCATATTAATAGTCACTTCCATTAGCACATGGCACGAGAAGAATTGCTGTAGCAAGCTGGGAGGTAAGGACTCTCGTTGTATTATTCAGTTACATAATGGCGATAAAACAAATGTACATCATAACAAACACTCCTGATGTTGCAAACCATCCATTGTTGGCAATTTAGTAGTGAAAAATGTGTCTGGGTGACTTCTAAAACCATTATGAATCAGAGCGATTAGAGTAGAGTAGTCTTAACTTCTGTGCTGTTGTCAAAATGCAGTGGAGAGTGAGGGAGGAGGTTTTTATTGCATATTGTACAACATGTAATGGTTACATTTTGAACTTCTGCTTACCATGCACGATAGATATGTACAGTACAGCAGAACATAACCTGACGTCCACAAACAGCAGAAAGCTAGCAGCTACTATAGTACGCGGGCACATACAGGTATCAGTCTACAGTCAACGACGCAGATCACTAAGTGCACGTCTACATACCAGTGTTTCCTCTGTAGTTATTCTGCAGTGGTAGCAGCAAGTACATTAGTAACAAGGAACCACAATTCCAACTTAAACCTCATTTGCAGGGTCAATATCTAAACGTATCATTTTAAGAAGCCCTTTTAAAATACTAACGAATCAGTGAAAGACCACCATGTGTCAGCGTAAAACATAATGAGATGGAAACACTGGTACATAGAGAGGCGCATCAGAGCTGTGCATTTACCTTCCAGGCCATACGAGGCAGTAGAGGCTGTGAGGACATCAGCTAAGTGGAAAACAAGCAAGATAAAATAGGAAAGGAAGGGAGTAAGAACAGTGTCAACGTAAAGAGAGTTAAGTGTTAAAATAAAGAGAGACAGAATAAAGGAGCAAACATAAACTTACAACATAAGAATCTACATATAATTTGTGTGGTATTTTAGCCTGAGAATCCATGGAAACCTTGTAGGTTCCAAAGTTCAGCTGAGTTTCCATGTAAGTGTTGTGCTTTGGGAGTGTTTTCAAAACGTTTCCCAAATGTTCTGCTTACCATCTGATAGAGACTCGTAGTCGTAGTCGTACTCGTCTTCTTCCTCTTCCTCTTCCTCATTGGTGTGGCTGCCAGGCGAATTAACCCCCGGTGACCCATTGCTAGCCTGGGCCTGCATGTGGGCCAGCTGGTGAGCCTGTGAAAGGGTTAAAATATTGTAAAAGTGAGAGTAAGTGCATGAAAAAAAGAACTATTATTTACAAAAATGTACCTGTATCTGACGTGTTAAAGTTTATGGTATATATATATATGATATATACCTCTAAATATACAAGCTCTTATCTGCATAGAATCTATAGTGTGTATATACTAAATCACTGTGTTAGGTAAACTGAGTGAAAATGGTGTGTACATTTCAGCACATTAGCATCTATTATTTATTCTTATGCGTGACCACACTCTAATGAACAGTGTTAAATATTGAATGCACACTAATGTATGAAATATAAATTATGTACATATATATGTGTGTATATAGGTGTGGACAGGATGCCTTTCTTTCTTCTCAACCTTTTGTTTGAGTATGTCCACCGGCGCCTGGTGTGCTTTGAGTTTCTTGTTCTTGAGGAGGATCCTCCCCCGCAGCTGCAGCGGCGACGGCAAGTGAGGGTCATCGCTGAAGTCACTTTCGAAGAGAAAGCGAGTCACGAGACGTTCCCCAATCACCGTCTAATGAGTAAATATTCAAACATGACATCAATAAGTGAGGTCCGATAATGTGACCAGAATGGAATGACTAGAGAGAGGAGGAGAGGAGAATCAATGGGCTTTGATCAACACAAAACAGCATTGCAAATAAACAAACCCATGGTGACATAAGCTGACCAGAGGCACAGAGCTGTTTGCACATGAAAGACTTTTCTTTATCAAGCCACTCAGAAGTCAGTCTCTGGGGAGCAGAAGGATGCTGGGAAGTTTTGTTAAATGAAAGCAAGATGATATTCCATGATGTATCTTCCGTGCCCAGATATGTGTGGCCTTCAGTGTGTGACTTAAAAAAAAAGGAGAAGAAAGGGACGGTTGTAGCCTGAAGATTGGAAAAGCAAGCCTCTGGCTGGAAGTCTGCCAGTTCAAATGCCCACAGCAGCTGAGAAAATCTGAGCAAGGAAACCGAACGAGTGGAGGACTCAAAAAGTGCTGTTACACAAGTGCCACTGAGGAAAACATTTCCACTTGGAGCAGTGTGGTTGCACTAGAAACTAGACTGCTTGAAGGTGTAGGTACATGTAATCCCTAAAATGTAAAGCATGGTATTGCTGAAAAAGGAACACAAGTTTTAGTGTTCAGTCTATAACATAAGAAGCAAATAAACCATACATGGAAGACATACATGAGCACAGATACTGGTGAGAAAAGTCCTATCTTGTATATTTGTGCGGCGTCTATATTTCAGACATAGTCGTACCTTGAAGATTTCAGCCATCTTGCGTTGTTGTGGAAGGGAGCAGTGGTTCTCTATGGACAGGACGACGGGCAAGTCAGAATTGACAAATGCAGACCTGTTAATCGCTTCCACCACATCCTGGAGGATCATGGGAGAGATTGCATTCTTAGAAACAGCAATCCAAGTCAAATAAAAGTCAATAAAACTCTATGGAAACCGATACTGATCAGATTTACTAAAAACAGCCCTTAGATACATCAAATAAAATACAGGTGTTTGAGGGCTCAGACCAGTCCAACTGCGATTACCTAAAATAAATAGTATTGCTTTGCCTCTCAAGAGTAACCAGCTGATGAACTGAGATCAGACGATGTGTGTGTTTCACATTTGTTTGGTTTACTCAACCGACAGAATTTCTGCCTGGACCAATTATGTACAAATAAATCATACAATTGTGTTTGTGTGGATATTTCTGCCAGGTCCATGCAATGAGGCATGGGAGTGGAAAGCAGGGAGAGCCAGTGATTCATTGTTTTGTTTTTTTTCAATTAACATCAATGACCTCTCTTTACTGAATTAGATTATTCATGTGCATGTCTAACCTTGAAAGGTATCTTAGTGGTGAGTGTGTGTCCATGATAAATAACGGGCATGCCATCATCTCCATCCCAACAGTCCAACTCCACGCTCCTACAGCCTTGCAGCAGAACCTGGTGAAAGAGTGACGTTCAATGATCAGACACAAACAAAATAGTTTAAGTTGGAACTTACTGTACAAAACAATAAATGAGATTGACGGCTCACTTACCTGACTGTAAAGCTCAACGGAGGACTCTCCTTTGAGCTGGTGTCCAGTCAGATAGGTGTTGTGAGAAGACTCTATGTAGTAGTAGGACAGAGGGTACTGCAGCTCCTCCAGGTTCATCTGGGATTCCTCAATACGAGAAGCAAAGTTCTCCTTATCCATCAAGAACCTGGTACGAAGAGAGGGGATGTAAGATGACAAGACACAATACTATTGCACTGATCATAATTAGCCAACGATCACTAAGATGTTAATCAATTGTTGCCTTCCAGAGTTTATTACACAAGGAAGTTCTGTTTCTTTTTTGATTTAAGATTTAAGATGCGGTTTAATGATACAAAATATAATGTTTGTTTTTTTTATTCAGTATATACTTTTATTTTTACTATACCTTGCAAAGCCTTCAAATGACATCCAACCCATTTGTCTCATGCTTGATGAGGGCTCAAATCTCTGCAAGAGAAAATAAATAAATGACTGATTGATCAACAGTCTCTTTTCCTTCCTCGTGTCTCAGGTTTCTTTCATCCTTATTCTACCCATTCATCTGGTGAAATCACAAATCCATATCAGGCATTTTCTCATCCTTCCCTCTATGTTTAACCACAGCATATGGCCTCCATCTCCACCATCTTTCCATCCAGTTTATGTTAAATTGATTTTTAAGTTCTATCTTTGCATTGGTTCATCCAATTCTTCATCCCTCCAGGCTCCTACCTGTATAATGCTGAGGATGTCATCATAGCTCAGGTGCTCTCTCTGGCAGTTGACTAGGAAGTCATTGAGCTGAGGAATAGCCAATCCCAAGACGCCTAGTGATGCGTTCTCCACTCCTGTCCCGTTGGTCACAATGCTGGCTGCTGCAATGGCGTCTGAGATCTGCTTCTGGTTGTCAGACATCTGCTGCCTCGTTCGGATAAACAGGCCAAGGTCAGAACCATTGCGGGTTAATAAGTCTGGGAAGGAGAGGAGGAGGCGAGAGCAGGTGAGAATGAGAAAGAGAAATAACGTGGTCCTTGCGCACATTTTTAACTGAGAAAAAGTATAAATGAATGTAACTGTTCTGTTGTTTTTACCGAGGTCTGGCTGTAGCCCCGTGTCTTTGTCGTCTATCCTGAGGTTGGTGTAGAGAGGAGCAGACTCTGGACTTGATCGACTGCAGGGGACAGCAAAGGTGTCAAACAGCTCCTTCAGGTCCTTCCTGCTTCGGATACTGTGGAGGAAAGAACACAGAACAATTTATTCCCCTATTTTAAATAAAGGTGGTTTTGTTTTTACCCAATTTAAAATACTACATCTACATTTCTTTGGTCAAAAGCCACGTTTACAGACTTTCATTAAATATCCTCTATAAGGCATGCAGCACTTGTTACTTAATAACAAATTGATGCGAGATGTTTGAGATTCATGCATTAGATTAATGATTGAAAGTTCAATTAGCCACTGGACAGCCAATAGTCAGATGGCAAAATATAATACTTCTCAGGTACCATCTTAGGAAAATAAGTAGGATTTTAACTGATCTGCTGAAGGTCTGTAGTTCCATTGTCTCTGCACAGCTTTAGCTGAGCAAGTGAGGAATTTAAAAGGAAACTGCTGGGCAACAGATGAGAGGATACAATACAATCTAAGAAATGTAGCAGGACTGGTATGAGAATGATCCACAGCTTATCAAAGCAAAACTTTGTTTCCTTTCATTTGACAGGGGAAAATATCATAGAAGCTAAATGTTATACAGAAAAGAATCCTGGGAAAGGCATGGTAACCTTGAGAAGCATTTATATAATTATATATAACAATTATATAAGATGAGAGAGGGAAATGGCAAAAATGCTGAAGAGAACATATACAATATACATATATAAGTGCTTCGGGCCACTTCCGAATGTCGGATGATGACATATAAGCAGAAAAATGTGTTTGTTAAGATAAAACAGAAACAAAGTTATCAAACGTTTAAAACTTTAGAATTAAGCCTGCCAAGCTGGTATGTGAATCTCTGCTTTAGGGACAGTATCTTACTCCACTGTTACTACATTGCACCAGTAATGTTTAAACAAACAGGATCTAGTTTCTGGTATCTACCTGAATGACTTGAAGAGCTCAACAAACTCGATGAAGCTCATCGTGCTGTCAGAAATCATGAGATTCTGGAAGCCTTTGAAGCAGCCTTTACCGCGACCGTGCCACGACCGACTGCTCCATGCCCTACGAGCCACGCAGAAAACAAAAGAATCATCTCAACCCAAATTAAAGTCAAACTCTGACACCACCTGCCTTCGTATACTGGACGGTACATACCCTGGCTGTGACTTGGCGGTTCCTGAGAGGATCGGAGAGGATTGCGGGCGGGACTGGCTGGACCCCGCCATGCTGGAGGAAGAGGAGGAGGAGGAAGAAGAGGCAACCAATCCAGAGCTCTTATTGGATGAGAGAGAGAATGTTCCAGGGAAGCTGTCCTCTGTGGAGGGTAAAGGGTAAATAAAAATCATACAGATAATACAGTACCATAAGGAAATAATGTGTTAAGATCTTAATGATGGTTGAAGATGAAGATGGTTTTATTCTTTCAATTGGGTCTTTTGGGTTAATTAAAATTTGTCTCCAAGTCCAAGAAAAGTGATCTGTTCCAGTACCTTCTACAGTATTCATGATTGTAATAATCCAGCTTCAGGATACTTGGCATATATTACAGATTTTGGATTCTTAAAAGCTGACGTCACCTGGATCTTCTTGGTCGATGCTATCAGACTCCGGTCCGTTCCGATACAGTCCCTCCTTACAGCTCCGGGTTTTCCTGGAAACCATCTCATCATCTGTGGCCTCCCCACTGTCTCCCTGTGTTGGATGTGGAAACAGACATGCTATGTTAAAATGAGTAACTATTCAGTATTAGAAACTAAATCTGGCTTAAGCACTATAATGGAAAGAAAGTATACATATATATACACACACACACACACACACACAAATACATACACACCTATACCTGCAGGTAAGTTTTTTTTACCAAAACACTGAAGTTTTACCTGCTCACTCATTGTTGATAAATGTACTGTGAAAGGCACAATGACTACTGACCCTGACAAGGACCTTCTTCTTCTTCTTGGTTTTGTCGTTGATGCTTAGAGGGCTGTTTTTCTGGGCGGCAGGTTTCTCCACTCCACCTGTACCCATGTTCCACCTCCGCCCACCGAACAGCTCAATGGCATGGGCAAGTGTAGGGCCTTCGTACCTGCCATCCTCCTAACAGAGACGAACACACACATGATTAGATGGACAGGAAGACATCAAGCACAGGCTTTTATCTAAGAATCTAAAAAATACTACTACTGTGATGTTTTAAAATCACATGATCCACAGTTTTTCTGACACTCTTTGGAAATGTGAGGCTCTATTCACAACAAAATTAATAGGCAAAAATTGGCCAAGTTGAGGAACACTACCTTGATTTCAAAAATGTTTAGGAGTTTAAGTTGGGGAATGTTTAATTCTGAGGACACTGATGGGAAAAAAGGCTTGTGTACAAGAAAAGTGTTGTCAGGAAAACATCATCCAGTTCAGAGTTTACCTGATACAAACTGACATACTGCCTCCTCAGCCACTGCAACCTTTGGTCAGGAAACTTCTTAAATTTTCTGGTTGCGTTCACCAACTCGGACAGGCCTTTATGGAGCATCCGTGCCGTGTGGTTGGGGGCCACAAAGTGCAGAAGTCTAATGGCAATAGTTAGGACATTAGTTAAAATATACTAGTGTGTAAAAAGGTGGATTTCAAAGCAGGGTGCTGGTGGTAACGAGGCACCAACCTGTTGTCGGTGGTACTGAGACCGTAGAGGAGGCTAAGACCATTCTCCTCCACCGTCATCTGGCTCAGCTTGTTTTGCAAACATACAGCATGAACGTCCACTCCCTGATGACCCAGGAACACTGCCTGCACATTCAAAATAACACAATATTCTGAAAATGACATGCAATCTAACTCATGACCATCAAATGCTATTCAAACACAAAACTGGATCCTTCAAGATAAATTAATATTATTTATAATTAATACACCGGTTTGACAATTTTGAGTACTACTAATTAATGCAGCTCATTTTTCTGCCATCAACATCAACTAAAGCTAAATACATAGTTTGTATAGATGTAGATTAAGAGATTAAAGATGAAGATTTTCAGGGTGAAAATACACAATCAATATTGCCTTTTTTTCAACAAACCTTCACCACTCCCAGGTCCAAAAGGCCCTCTGCCAGCCCTGCCACTACAGCCTGTCCTAGTCCCAGCGGTGGCTCTGTGGGGGAAGCCCCTCCACTCTGAGGCTTACCTGCAATAAATCAACACATTTACGATATGTCTAAAATGTAGCAACCTTTACAACCAGACATGGTGCTTAACAACTGTGGATAAACACACTTGCAATATGTTTACACAATAATGACACAGGACAGTTTTTTATATATATATATATATATATATATATATATATATATATCATTGATGTCTGTTTTCCGTTTGTTTAAAGAGTAATAATGAGAGAGGAAATTGGACATGTCTCCCTGAGATATAAACATACTACATTCATAAATCTTTTCAGCAGTTCTTCCAAGTTCATCTGAACATTATATACATACATATATATAATGGAACTAATATTAATAGTTGTCTAAGCAGTGTTGTTTAAGTAATAAATAAAAATTAATTTTTTGACATATTTGAACAAAGAATTGATTACATGAATCAATCAATCACAATAACAAGCAGTTCCCAGCAGACTTTTAAATGCCTCTATTAAATTATATGGACATGTTTTTAATGTCACTCTCTGTCATAACTTACCCCAGGTGAGTGTTGTGTTGTCAGGTTGTAGTCGCAGCAGACAGCGAGCTGTGAGGTGGCTGTCCTGGTCGTAGTGGATGACTGTAGCCCCCTGCAGCAGAAACTGGTGAACGTCTGGTTGTATCGACAACACGTACCTGGAAAAAAAAAATACAAAAAGTGTCAAGTGTCTGTTGAGATATCTATGTGTATTTGTGTGCGGGTGTCTGTGTGTTTCTTACCAGGGAATGAGCTCAGTGCCATGGCTGAAAGCTCTGTGCGTCTCCTCCGTCCCCTGAAACTCCACCTCTTTCACCACTGGCTCAGATGACAAGTCGCCCTCGGAATCCGACAAGTCCCCAACCATGAATCTAAAGATGGATAGAAGAAAAAACTACATTTAGTATCTGAATTTCTACATTACTGATTTCAAAGAGAATCTGCAAATGCATCAGTTTTAGGAAATGCATTGAGGTCTAGTCAAAAATAAGAAATGACCTGCAGCTACAGATGAACACCACACTAATGTTCTCTGTGCTGTAGTGCATCGGTTGAACAAGCAAATAAGCATCATGCATTTGTCATTGCACATTCTTTCACTCTAATAAACAAGCTTCTACTCAGACTGCAACTTAAACCATGTTGACATTAGACAGTAATGATCAAACTCCTGACAACCACTTACAAGACATGGTTTGATTCTGGCGGTGTCCTAAATGAATGTGAACTAGAATGGGAGACGAGGGACAAAGAAGGAAAGGAAGTGTGAGACAAATAAAGAGTGGACAGAGAGGTTTTTACACAAGTTCTCAGAAGGGAAAAGAAAAATTGCAAAATGAGGATGCCAGTGGGAAAGATCACGAACACAGGAAAGGAATTCCTAAATCACTTTGAGTAAAAAAGATACTTTTTTTCTGCATCCCAGTACAGACAAATGAATCCCATACCCCTATCCAAATTGAAATAGAGTTGTTATGCTTAGCTCCAACATGAGATAATAACTCTGAGTCAGAGAAAACTGTCTAGAAACACAGAGAAGATAATCCAGGTTTCCTTAATACAAACACCGCCGGCCAAGCTTGAAATAAAAAGAGTTTTCTAACAATATTTTCACAACCACATTCAAGCTTGTGCCATTAACTACCTGCCACCAGCGAGCTGAAGCGTACCAGAGCTCTGTTTCTTCCTGTCCTGACAGGAAACTAACCTGTTATCTTTTTTTCTCTGTGACACAGGAGTTTATGTCAACATCACCTCATCTCAATAACAATCTGCAAATGTGTTCCTTCACAAAGCCATTATCTTGTGCTGGTGTCTATGCAGTCGTGCTTTAACAGAACAATGGAATGACCCAGAACAATATACTGTACAGCAAGAGTTTTGTAAGCATCCAGTTCATCTGGCCCCACACATCGTGCTGTGAATGCAAAATATCCCTGTATCTGGATGCATAATTAATGCATAATAATTGTATGCATAATGCATTTTCAGACAGTGCATAATGTATTTTCAGACACTGCTAACTTATTGTGTTTTTTTTCTGAAGAGAGATTAGTCATGTTATTCACAGGATGGAAGCATTCAAGTTCTAATATAAATCTATATTTAACAGACCACTTTCTTTTACTTTGTCTATGAGTCATTGGCTGTGAACGAACAGAAAAATAAAGAACTCAAATTCAGACCTTAAACAGGGAAGAGTCACAGTGTCAAACAATAGAATCTTTCCAGTCAGACCCAAAGGAGTGGCTCAGCAAAACATTTAAAATAGGTTAAGGGTACATAGTTAAACACCAATAAACAAAAATTGAAAACAACTGCAGTATGCAATCAACTGAGACACAATGTTCCAGTGTCTTGACGGACTGACTGACATGCCATGTGCCAGCTGATACTGTACTGTATGTCTTATAAGCTTGGCCACAACTTGCACAACATCCCCCACACTCTGATGATGACTGATTATCCTTCAGCTGGACGGGTTCAAGACACTGTGACAGAAAACATTCACCCATCTAAGGTATCCTTAAAAAAGACACCCTATTCTGCACACTGAGAGGACTCTGTCTTTGGGGTAAACAAAATGTCAAAAAGCAAGTGTTATGCCAAGAAATGGGGAAATAAAGGTTGACTGACTGATTGCAGCAGCGGCCCCTGAAGGAGTTGTTTCTTGACGCAGGGGATGGGCCAATTGAAGAGGGACTGGTGGACGCCTCATCAGGATCCTCTGCCTCCAAACTACGATTACAAGATCTGAGGAGCAGAAAGAGGAGAGTCACAGGAGAGCCTCCACAGACTAAAACATGTTTACAAAGATGTCGCGTCGCGTACCTGATGATCTGGAGGATGTTGCTGACAGTAGCTTCTTTCTCTGGGACATGTAGACCATCTGGACCAGACCGGGACATGAAGCTGTGCTGGCCGCTGTACTCAGACACAAACTAGAGAGAAGAGGAGGACAGACCAAACAAAGCAGGAAGAATTATACTAAGATGATTTCAGATTTTCCTACTGCTTGGGTCACTTCTATGCAATGTGTATGTTTGGGCATGCTTGTAGGTGTTTACTGTACCTCTATTGAGTCCTCTGTGTTATCTGGAGGTGGTTTAAGGCTGATGATGCTTGCTGTCCCATCCAATGCATCACTCAGCTCCTTTAGAAAAACCCCACAGAATGGCACCACCTATGGTGTAGAGAAAAACACATCAAGTTATGGCTTTTACTGCACTGTCATTCTTTTTCATCCCAGTGGTCAGATAAATAAGAAATAACGTGAACTATTACAGTCATGAAATAAAAAACTAACCCTAACCCACGAGACCCAATTAGACCACTACATGCCCAAACGTCACCTGAATAAACAGCAGCCTACCTTGCATCCTGGGATATTGAGAGCTCTGGTCACAACCTTCTTGTACTCAGATGAAGACTCGTGCTGAGCCATGGCATCCTTTAGGCTCCTCATGGTCTCAATGTCTGCCTGGTCCATAAACTGCCACATCTTCAGCACTTTGCGGGACCTGGAGGACAAAGAAAATCTCAGATGTCAGTTGGTAAAAGCAGCTATTTTGTGGGAGTGTGTGCAGGTATTTATTAACATAACAGGAAATGGCTGTCAATTATGTGAGCATATTTGAGTTAGTGTCTGCATGCGTTTTAAAACCTGAGTCCAGCCAGGAACTCCATGACACCGTTGTAGTTTCCCATGTTCCAACAGCATTTAGCGACATGGACGAGGTAGGAGAAAACCTCTCTCTTCTCCTCCATGGACCCTGCTGTCAGGATCAACCACGTCACCCACGAACTCACCTTTTGATACAGAGTTTTACAGAAAATATTACTAATAGTTACTGTCACATTAAACATATAAACAAGCAGTTATACTCTTGAAAGCCTTGCTCCAGGAGCTCTGCTGAGTAAAGACATGAGCCTTCACAAACACAGACAAGCTGTACCTTGTAGAAGGCAATTTTCTTTCTGAATTAACTTTATTAAATATATTTAAAAAATGAAAAAAAAATATTTTTTAAGAAAAACTGAAAATATGGTGCTAAAATATCCCATAAGCCTTAGTACTGGTGCAATATGCTACATTCAGATACATGAAAATGTTTTAATAATGGACATTTCTGACTGGACAATCAACTTAACCCCCATTTACTTAATTTACACAAAGACAGGATAGCTTGTAAGTGTGTAACTAACAAGCTATTAAGTGTGTTAAATCCCAGCAAACAGGAGACATAGTCCACGGCCATATGACGGTCAGCTGAAACTCTTTATTGTGCGTGTGTGTGGTCTTACTTGTGCTCGTCTCTTTTAAATTCTGGTATGGCAAGCTGTGTCCAAAGTGGTAATATATGCACAGGACCATGCCAGCTGGCCACACACTGAGACGCACAAACTCACACACGAGAAAGAATGAGATCAGATATCTATCAGCCGCACTCTGTCTCTGAGCTGACTGCCCTCAAGCATGCGCAAAATACATGATGGAAGGACCAGATATGTATCAGGGTCAGCTTCCTTTCACATTCTCTGTGACTTATATACACGGACGCACGCATACTAACTCAAAATACAGTAAAAGATCAGATGTCATTCTGGCTGCTTCTTTGCTCTTTGTCTCTGCGCTGGAGCCTCATGAATGCATTCACACATACATAAAAGCACACACACACTGAAATTCCCTAACCCCCTTGCAGGTGGTAAAAACATCCCCCTGGCCCAAAGATCTATTACTGGGTTATGTAAGGTTCTGTAAAGCCCTTCACAATCTGACTTCACAGGGACTAAATAAAGCCACGACACACACACACACTCAGAAACATGTAACAAAGTACTCAGTTTCACTTGCAGTTTTTGTTTAAAGCTATGATGAAACACTGGTCCATCACTTCTAACCTCTCAGTGAACTAATTCACAAGCAAGCACAGAAATCATGCACCAAACCCCCCTGCTCATGTACAGAATACAGACCCATTAACATACACTAGGTATGAGATCATGAATGCTCACATATCAACCTCAAGCACATGTATATACAGTTTAACACACAGTATATACAGACATCTTAGATGTGACCTTGTACATAGACATAACTTACTTCATAAACATATAATCCACCATTTCTGATAATTCAAATCATAATCAAATTTGTATTTGTCATACACTAAAAAGCTGGTTGTCATCATATCAAACTCACTTATGTTAATAGTATTGTAATGGTTTGTTAAGTCTCACATTTTCCCCCTATGCAAAGTGAAAGCACCCCAGTTTATGCATTCCCCTGTGATAGAAGCATGGGCACGAGTAGGGCTGAGGGTTGGAAAGGTTACTGTGAAAAAGTAATCCATCGCAGGCAGTTAACTGTCTGTTCACTAATGTTAAGTTTTTATTTACTCAAACTGAAAAACATGAAACGATAAAACTTAAGTTAAAGTTGCACCACTTTTCTTTTAAATCCTACAACATGTATGATGCAGTTGAGTGGAAGTTTATTCTTAACCTTCAAAACAGCAGTTGAGAAAACAACCTCACCACAAAGTCCATTTAGTAGTTGTTCTGGAGCATTTACATCGCCTCTTATTTGCCTATTTGTCATGTAAGTCTAGATGTTCAAAATACAAAAAGAATTTCTGAGCACCATCTCCATCTGCTGATGACAACCATGTGATATGATCAAAAGCTCCAGAACAGCTACTCAGCTGTTTTGTCCAAGCTCAAGAGTGAACTTTAAACCTGAGCTTTAAAGTCAACAGGGAGGAACTTGATGTGCACCCAAAACATTTCAAACGCCTCAAATTCTATGACACCTATGAAATACCAATTGCACCTTGTGCTGAGATTGATTTCTATGATTGTAGCATTCATGTTAAATCTATTATACACAAATTTTATTGTTTTT
The DNA here is from genome assembly GCA_036023655.1 of Nannoperca australis. Classification (NCBI taxonomy): domain Eukaryota; kingdom Metazoa; phylum Chordata; class Actinopteri; order Centrarchiformes; family Percichthyidae; genus Nannoperca; species Nannoperca australis. Next base: position 988 of record JAVQJD010010442.1, on the reverse strand, counting down.
GCCCTTGAACTACAACAAAGCATTGTGGACTGCACACGTGTTGCATCATTACTTTGTTTGAGTTGTTGGTATCCAGCTATCTAGCAGAGAGATTAGAATTATGGATAGAATTATGGGACTCATGTCATTAAACCACATACTTCCTCTGTCTCCCCATGTTTCCTGTCTCTATCTCTATGGTCAATGTCAAAGGAAAAATGCCCAAAACAAACAAACTTGAATATAATCATCTATAACTGTAATTAACCATTCTCACTACATTTATACAATAACATACTAAATAAATTCTCGCTTTGAACATGTCAGTTGAACACTTTGTGCTCCAAACACTGTTTCACAGTTCCCTAACAAACTGTACAATCTCATCTAGGTGTGGCAGACTCGCTTTTTAATGAGCTGATTTTATTAATCACAGTCACAAATTCGTTTCTCACTCGTTGCTGTCAGAGAGATCAGAAACAGGGCGTCCGGTACAGAGAATCACACACATTATGTTTCAGTTGTTCAGAAGCTTCTTCTAGACTCTACTGTATATGACTTGCTGACAAACAACCCTGCTGCTCTACAGTCTCTTATCTGTTACTCCCCTGCGCTGTACGTGCCAGGATATGTGCGCCTTGCGTGAAAATCTGCTATCAGTCACTTCTAGTCAGCAGCTGGGCTGAATTACAGTCCCCATCTAAAACACTCAGACCGTCTGCAAAGTGGCTTTTTGAATCGCCACAGATCAAGGCATTCTACAGAGTTGGCATCTCTCTGATATTCCAGATAGCAAAAGTGTGTACTCAGTGTTGTGTGTGAGAGATAACAGACAGGATATGAAGCGGTACTATATAGTTGCCTCCGGCGCTGTAGAGTCTGGATATGTGGTTGCTCCTGCTGCCCCCGTGTTCCTGCTCAACTGCCAATGTTGCTATTACTGTTATACTGCACTACTGTATGTTCTCCTTCCTCCTGCTCTCTCTCCTGCCCCCCCCTCCCCTTCAAC
>JAVQJD010010431.1:0-16077 GCA_036023655.1 Nannoperca australis | reverse complement strand
TCTTTTCGCTTTTGCCACTGACAGTGATGTACTTACCTATAGCACTTGTGATTCATCACCAGCACTCATTATTCAAAACGATATCTTGTTGTTTTCGCCCATGATTCTATGCACTTTATGTAAAGCTCTTACTTTTTGGAAGTCGCTTTGGATAAAAGCGTCTGCTAAATGCCTAAATGTAAATGTAAATAATTAGCCACAAAGTAACACAACGCAGACTGTAGTGCCCGAGATATACGATTGTGAAACAATGGTGCAAATATAATTTTTCTTTAGATGTTTAGTTGTTTTCTGAAAAGGTCAATGGAGAAAATGAATGAAAGCTGGGCCACATTTGAGCTCTGTTATAGCTGAAACCCTTTAAACCCAATTTTGAGATTGTATTGATTTGAATTAAAGACGTGGATGACGTTTCCTCCCTCCACCACAGACACCAACGTGCTGCGCTACATCCAGCTGACAGAGATGAAGATGAGCAAGAGCGGACAGCGGGAGCGAGAGAGCGGCAAAGAGACCCAGGGCTAACCCTCCACCTTTTCACCGCCCTGACCCCTCCACCTTTGACCCTACAAGCAGTCCCTATGCCGACCCCCCCACCTCCGCCTCCTCTATCGACCCCTGACAGCAGCACAGCTCACAGACGGAAGAGACGGACCCAATCACCCGCCAGCGATGGATAAAAACGGGAGACATATCAAGCGCTGTCTACAAACCAAACCTTCTCTCCTTCTCTTCCCTCCTCTCCTCCCCCTTTCCTCCCTCAGGTGCTGTGGTTCCTCTCCCCTAGACAGTCGAGCAAACATAAAGAAAAGAAAAAACAAACAAAACGAGGCAGATGTTGTATTATACTCATATGAAACAGTCAGTGTGGTGGAATCAAAAAGGAGCTTCAAAACATACATATGAATAATGGACATTGGCGTGATTTAGTAAATGTTTTAAAAACATAAAATGCATTTAGTTTCTGCTCTCTCGCTCTCTCTCTTTCTCTCGGCCTTCTCTCTCTCCGTCTTATTTCAAGCTCTTAACATGGGGGGGGGGGTTGGGAAGCTCGACCACACTGGCAGGAGGGCAGGTGTATGTGTGTGTGTGTGTGTGTGTGTGTGTGGGCAGTTCAGAGCATAAGCAGGGGATAGTGAGGGGTGAGTGTGTGTGTGTGTGTGTGTGAGACACATATCAAGACCTTAGCCCTATTTGATTGTACATCCTACTCCAACAGGGCTCACTCAGACCCCTTACTCAGACTATGGGACAGACTAGCACGAGAAGTCTTTCATTAGAAACAAGCCTGCCTCTGTCCTTAATCTCTCGCTCTCTTGTCTCACTTTTCTTTCCTGGGTGCCATGTATCTCAATTCCTGGACTGTTTTCATTATTTATTTATTTATTTTCAATTCAAGGGCTAATTCAAGTGTTTGTAATCTGTTACTAGTTACTTTTTATTTATTTATTTAGCTATCGGTGTTCATCATACTCAGTAGAAATGAATCAGTTGTTAATAGCATCTGTGTGTGCAGCAAACAGACGAAACTCTCCGGTGGTTCCCGCTGTTATCAGGTGTGATATTGTGGAAAATGGTGTGTCTTGAATTTGTTGTCTGAAGCCCCTCCTGGGTCGTGTGTCGTCGTCGTTGTTGAGACTGTCGAAGCCCCTCCCTCCGCCCCTTTCTGTTCCCCCGTGATCCCCCCCCAATGATGTCACAACGGAAAATAGCCAATGGGATCGTAGTTCCATTAACCGCCGTTGGCTAGATGGAGATCCACTCTAAAGTTTCACAGAGAGAAACACTTAAAACATTTCTAAACGGAGGTCCCACCTTTTATCGATAATGCTGAAGCTTCCCAGACGTCGATAACACATCCAAGGGGATTCTGGGCTGCGTTAGTGCAGGGAAAACAATCATACGCGTTTGTCCTGACGGTCCAAACCGCCACCGTAGAGCACTCAGCTTCAGTGCACTTCCACAAGCGTGTGCCATTTGAGATTTCTTCCTCTCTCAGTTTATCGTATGTTGGTAGATGAAACATCTGTGTTTTTGAAGAATTGTTCCAATCACACAGTTGTAAGAACAGATGACACGCAGCATTAGCATTAGACATCACTACTGATGATGTGGCTTGCGGCTGTCCATGGCAAGCTGCCAAAAGATACATAAATGATTTGCCATTGCTTCTCTTGTGACTTGTGAAGCTGAATCATTGATAATGCAAATGTTGCTTTTGCGATAGCTTTACCACAGGCTTAAATCTTAAATCTTAAAAGGTTGGGTTGACGATTTGTGGAAGCATGACCTGAATTTCCCCCGTCTCTGATGCCAGGAAGCTCTTTCCCGTGTGCAAGCACAACTCCTGCATGTGTCGTGCGGCTCCAGAGTGTAACTTCAGATGTATGGGATGGGGATTGTCTCTGCTCTATTGCTTTCTGTCATGGCATGCTGCCACACTGTTTGCTCATACCTCTATTTCATCCATTCAGCCCTTTATAGATAAGCAAAGACGGTGGTGACAGACTTTGATCACAGCAGCAGAATAAGTATCAAACAAATCTGGAAACAAGAGGTCTTTAATATATTAGGGTCACCTTCTGCCTTGGCCAAGGGGAGAGATAAGAGGTAATTCTACTTCTTAAGAAATTCAAAAAGGGTTGGAATAGGAAATCAAATCAAGCTGCTGGAAAAGATTTCTCCTCTCTGTTTTTCCAGCGACCTGCTCGGAGGTAAATAGGGACTTAAGTGTGTCAATGGGACTCTGGAGAGACGGCACCATGTGTTGAGGAGACCGGCATGATACAGAGAGGCTCGAGTGGAGGGAGAAGTAGGCCATCAGCAGCAGCTCCAAAGTCAGAGATTTATCATCATGTGGCTCATCTCGTTCCCAATCTTCAGGCAGTAATCTGCTACTGTAACAATGTCCACACGATTAATAAACCCGGCTGCAGAGATTTTCATAGTTTTGACCATATGGTGTACATATTACAAGATATATATCTCAATATAATTAAATAGCTTACGTGTTTTTCTGGTCTTAATGACAACCTGTTCTTAAACGAAAAGTTATATATATTGGGCAATATGCTTATTTGCTCTCTTACCGAGAGTTAGATGAAAACATAGATACCCCTCCCATGTTCATACACTAATATGAAGCTGCAGCCAGTTAGCTTAGCTTAGCACAAAGACTGGAAACAGGGGGAAACAGCTAGCCTTGCTCTGGCCAAAGGTAACAAAATCCACCTACCAGCACCTCTAAAGCTGACTAATTTACCCGTTATATCTTGGTTGTCTGCACAAAACCTGATTATATGGGGATGGTATTAATATTTCTTGGCTGCCACGCAACCAGTTGAAGTTACTGCTTATCTAACTCTCAGCAAAAAGCGAATAAATGTATTTCCCCCAATTTTTTGCTATTTCTTCAAGTTATTTTACTGTTGTTGCCAAATTAAACACATTTGATGCCACTACTTCTCTGACCAATTCCCATTACTGATTATAATTTCTCAGAGAACTAAACTCAAAACACCCCAAATAATGTGAATTCTCAAGAACTCTGAGTCAAATCAGCCGGCATCACCCAGCTCTGGGGTTGAGATGCAGAAGCTTTCCTCACTCTCGATGTGCCTCTGTACTTTCTTCTTCTTCTTCTTCTTCTGGCATCCCAGAGGAAATAAATCAACAAAACAACAGTGAGGAATGGCACCTGCAGGCTCGGTCTCCATGGCCGCCTGGACTGAGTCTACCCACCCACGAGCCCCTCGGGGATAGGTCTCCTCCCGTGGTCCTCTCTCCATGGCACCGTTCCGCCATCTTGTTTTTGTCTCGCTGTGCTAAGTCATTCTAGCTCAACGTGTACTGCGGCCGTCTTGGGGATAACTAGCTGCACGTAGGACAGGTTCATTTCTGGCTGATCAGTTCTTGATTACCGGCAGAGCTGACTTCGAGGCCGTTATTGTGAGCATAACCTGACAGCACTGCTGTCTGCGCAAATAGAGATAGAAACACCTAATCTCTTTGTCAGTGTAGCTTTGAAAACAAACAACAAAAAGCACAACAACAACAACAAAAAAAAGAGACGGAAAAGTCAAACTATTGGCTGTGTTATTTTTGCTCTTTTGCTTTGATGTCATTTGAGGTAAATGTTTGTCAAATGTCAGAGTAGTTTTTGTGAATATATGATACAAATGTACAAAAAAAATTACAAAAATGGAAAGGTTTATGGTTGTGAAAAGCTTTACTTTACTGAATTACTTTATCAACGGAAAAGAAAAGCAAGAGACAGAAGAGATAATTTTACTGTAGCTCCTCCACAGAGCTGCTTTGTGACTGTGTCTGTGTACGTTGGTACTTCTGTCGTCCCTCTCGTCGAGGGATCCAGAACCGGCTCAGACCCCCGTCCGAATGACCTCTTACCCGGCTCGTCTGTTTCTGCATAGCAAGGCGTCCAGTAAGGCAGGAGTGGAGGAGAACTCTGAGGAACTCGTGCCGAGAGCGCAGAGCTGCTCCTCGCCACCACCGAGCTCCGTCCTGTGTGTGTTTCTGTGAGGATGGAGAGAATAGGACGTGATGCCGGGGACGTTAAGGCAGTGACTGCGTTTTAGGCTTCCGAGAGGTCTTTTTCCATTCGACATCCAAACATCACAGGCCTCCATTACTGGTTTTACTGAGCTGTCAGCCCGGGAATGCACTATTGATTGGTAAATGAAGATTATGAATAAAGTTTCAAACAAAGAGGAATGTTGTTGTTGTGTGGTCCGAACAAAGTCTGTTGTCTGTGTCCGAGTAATACAACCGCATGTGTGAGCACTAGGTTTTAGACATGAAGAAGATGTCGGATGTCTTCTGTGGCTCTTTAAAGTCTGATCAACAATGTTTGACAAAGGAGGGAGGGTGTGGATCTGTCGGGACCAGTGCTCAGGGGAGCTGCATCAGTGACAAGCTCTCAGCTCCACCCTCTGACTTCCTGGAACAAAACAGAAAAGAAGAGCCAACCAGAGACGACAAACAAAGACAGAGCCGAGTCTGTGGCTGTCACAAACACTAAATGGTCCAAATCGAAGCAGCAGAGCCTGAGATATCCAGATATTTAGCCCCTAGCGTGGGTAAAATTCTGAGTCCTACACTTGCCATAAATCAACCGATAACATGTTTTTTGTTGGAGTCTTCCTGCCTGGTAAACATTTACATCTTTCTGACTTTGACATGTAAAATTTAGCGAGTTCCCCTTTAAATATCCTCCACTTTCTTCTTCAGTTTCTCAGTGGTTTGCTCTGAGGTCTGATTGATCATAACTGCTCCCTAAAAATCACATTTCTCCAACATGGGCTCAAGTTTTTCCACCCTCAAAAGTACCACACACAGATCCTTCGGCAATAAAACCTCCTTAACGGTTTGATGATCTGATAAAGATTTAGTTTAAGCCAAAGAGTCCTTGTGCAGATCTGAGGACACACCAACTGGCAGGCAATCTGGTTAGTTGTTCACTTCAAAACTGAACAAACACACACACACACACACACACACACTCTTGTTGTCCACCTCTCCTCTAATCTGTCATCTCAAGACCATAACCACCTGAATGTCCCCATTTTCAAAATATCACACGATGAAACAAAGGAAAGAGGGGAGGGAAAGATAGAACGGTTAGACAGCAGGGAATGTGGCGAAAAGCCGTTGGAGGAAACCACGAAGGAAAAGATGGAGAAGGTGATAAACATGTGAGAGAGTCTCTGCTGCTGCTGAGGACAAAAGGGAAATACAGGGAAAGCACACACTGTCTCCCCACCAGACAAACACTTCCTTTAACACCTCTCTCTCTCTCTCTCTCTCTCTCTCTCTCTCACTTCATTTTCAGCCCATCATCCTATTTTATTTTTTTTTGCTTTCCCTTTTTATTTGTTGCTGCTTTTAATAGCATCGCCATGGAAGTGAAGAGGGGTTGCTAGGTAACTGGCTGGCGTCTGGAAGGGTGTTTGATTGGCGGTCACACTCACAGACAAAACAGTGGAGTGGCGTGTATTTGTGTGTGTGTGTGTGTGTGTGTGATAGTATCATCTGCATACACTGCATGTGTTTGGGTTCGTCTTTAACATTCAAAGGTTGTCGTGTCGGTGTGAAACATCACCTTTTGTTTGGCATTTGGAAGATTTCCTTACGCTCTAACATCTCAAGTTTAATCCTAAAATCTGCCCTGAATGCTTGACTGCACCTTCATCTGCCTTTTATGGCAACTGCAGTGTCAGAGAGCGACTACAGGAATTCATTACATGGAGAAAAACAGCAGACTTGGAAACGATATGACATCATAGGCCACAGTGATGACACCTAGAGGATTTAATCTGTTACTGCAGTCGCCTTTGTCTCTGACAGCACGAGCAGGTATCCACCAAATAACGTTGTAACTGTTCTCAAAACGACAGCAACATTACAGCCAAGTACATTTACTCGATGTTGATGTACTTGTTACTCAAGTGTATTCATTGTTTGCTGCTTACACTGCATTTCAGAGGGACATTATGTACTTTTTACTGCACTACATTTATCTGGCAGCTGTGGTTACCGGTTTCTTTTTCAGATTAAGATTTTACATCAAAGAAAAACATACAATAAGCTCATAAAATACAACACGTTGTCGTTTCCGTTGACCTTTTTTGACTCTTACAATAAGGCAGTGTCTAGTTGGAGCCACCTGGCACGTTTCAGAAGACAATGATTTGTTCATTTCTCAGATAGTTTCATTCAAGCAAACATCCGAGGCTCAAGGAAGGAAACATTTCCATTAATAAATTAATAAATAAATAATAAATAAATAAATACAGATTTGTGATATGTTTTTTTTCTTCTTTTATCCCATTAATCATCTCTTGCCCACTCAGATTTATCAGGTGACCTTTTGAAGGGGCCCATAATGTAATAACGTCACATATAGTCAATCACAGCAGCCCCTTTACTGCACAACGAGAATTTCTACGTATGATGATTTGAGTACATTTTGCCGATAATGCTTCTGCACCAAAGTTTTGAACACAGATCTTGTGCTTGTAGAGGAGCATTTTTACATTTGTGTACGTAAAGGATCGGAGCACTGCCTCCATCACTGCTCAGATATTGATCTGACAAGACTCCACCTCTTTGATATAATGGATGGAATATAAAAAAAAAAAAGATAATAGCACAGACACTGAAGCATCTTTCTTTGTTTTTGTTTTTATTCGTCTCTCATTCATCACATTTCACATTTATTCCTCATTGAACCCAGAAATGTCACAGGTTGAGACTGGAGACAATATGGACGTTTCAGTAAGCAGTTCCCTAGCTGTTCCTTGTTTTTTTCCTGTTATATTAACAAATATATACAGATATCCCAGGAAGAGCGTTGTAGTAATAATAATAATAATAAGGAATCCTTCCCAATAATAACAACAATTTTAATAAATACTTAGTGTTCTTAACCATACGAGGAGAATGAGTTTGGGCTCACTCTTCTACCGATGGGATTGTCATCATCCCATACAAATAATAACACACACACACACACACACGCGCACACACACACACTTGCTTAGAGAAATTTGCACTGTCAAGTAAATACCACCTGCAGCCAAGACAGACGGTCCACTGTGCGAAAACAACTCCGCAGATAAAAGCTGATTTGTCAGCCGTGACTAGAGTCCACTAGTCCACAGAGAGACTAACTAGTTGCACAACGTGGCTCCTAAAGTGCCACCGAGGTTGAATACGAGAGGTCAGAGGAGAATATGAAGCGTCCACAAGGCCCAACATGACCACGAGGTTCGACGTCGAAGTGATTTTCCCCTCAGTGTTTCCTTCTTTTGGGTCCATTTCAGTGGCGAGAACGGGATCGTACAGAGTGCTACTGAGTCCTAGTGAGGAATGTTTTTCGTCAACACATAAAAGACAAACAGATGAGTGTGAAACAACCGGTGGTGGAAGTTTGAAGAAGTAGCGTACAGCGAAACCATCCACACGTAAAACAACATGCACCGACAAAGCACAGGCACGCCAAATAATAATAATAAAAAAAGAACCCATTTTGTTCTTCCACACATGTACAGCAATATATACACAGCCACACAGAGAGAAACACACCTGCTCTGCCGAACCAATAGAAAAACGTGTTTGCCAACGGCCTGCGGTACGGATGGTTGCAAGCGCTGAGAAAATAAACTCTGTTTTTTATTTTTTTACTGTACAAGGCTGAGGATGTAACCAGTTCGCCAGTGCAGTGACAAAAAAGGCCTTTTCCTGTCTCGGTCTTGGAGGGAAGATGGGACGATGACCCCCCGTGAGGATGAAGCTGACGAACGAGAGCGTATGGGGAGATCGGCGGAACAAATGGCGTGCAAAATAAAGAAGGAGACCCTCTAATGAAGAATTTTAAAACAGTCCAGCTCCAGCTTTTTGTTTGGGAAAACACTCCTGAAACAATGAACGTTTTGGGTGAAATGTGAATGACCTTTTTTTCTTTTCAGTGAGAGAGAGAAGATGCAAGCAGAAAGTGTGGGGCCGGCACGCAGACGAGCAACAGCACAAGCAGGTGGGTCGAAATGAACAGCTAGCAAAGTCAAGTTTGTTTTTTTAAGTACATGAATGGCTTTTGAAGGTTGTGAGTCTTGAAGGAAATGCGACCCAGTCGTGGGGAGAGACAGCTTCCAAGGAGGGGAAGAAGTGTTGGGTAAGGTAGGTGGGTGAGCACACTACAAGGCTTTTAAAAGAGGCCCCTAGGAGCCTCGGTGTCGTGCAGGTTAGAGGTGCACTATCAGGGGAAGGCTTGCTGTAAGGGTTTCACACCTTATTAGGACACTACAAGGGTACACGAGAGGAACGGATTCCGGTAAGTGCCTAAAATATGATAAGAAGTGTGACGTCTTTGCAAAACTTCCGTGAGTGCACTTTGCTCGGCTCAGACATCAGTCGGCAAACCGGTCCCACGTCCCGGGACAGGTCCGTACGCAAAACAGCACAGTTGGGAATGTCCACTTCCTGTTCATCACTACGAGTATTGCAGAGCGGCGGGCTGCCGCTGTCCACACAGAGGAACAGTGGGGTCCGAACTCTGGCCCTCCACGTCCATGTCCATCAGGTTGGGCCGCGCGGTGCTGGCACTGCTGTCCCCCGAGCCGAGGGGGCTGTCACAGCTGCTGCCCGGCGACGAGCTGAGGGTCCGGGAGAGGGAGCCCAGCTTCCAGGGGTCGGCTCTCATCCTGACCGGGGTGGGCCGCGGCCGGGGGGCAAACTCCAGCGTCTTGGGCCTCTCCAGGGGGCTGAGGAGGCAGAGAGGATCCGGGTCAGGGATCGGTGGAGCGGGGGCTTTGCGCCGATGCGGGACTGGGAAGATGGTGGAGGGGTCGGGGAGGCGCGGGATGTCCAGGGTGTCCCGTGTCCCTGAATAATGAAAGAGAGACAAGACACATGATAGTAACATTAATATCTTTCAGTTTTGTACGGTTTGCTGATGAAGACTTATTGACTCTTTATAAACGATGAGAACCGCATCCTCGCTGCTTTCACAAATTGGACTGCCTCCACCTTACTAACTTCCTGTATCAGCATTTCAGTTTCTGTGAATTCAAATCAAATGTGTACTTCAGGGTCTGCTGGGAGTGTTTGTGAGTTGAAGGACAGTCTGTGTCAAGCTCAAACTAACTCAAATTTGTATTTATTGTTGCAATAAATGGTTAAAACCTAACAAGAGCGTGTCCTGACACACGTTAACAACACAGGTTGGCAGGATTTCCCGCAAGCCCTGAACACACCAAAAGGGAAGAGATTTCAAAACTCAGCAGTACAACTCTGACCAAACGATAAATAATGAATACAGGTGACGCACTTTGCTGTGGGTTTAATATCATACTGGTGTGAACTGCTTTAATGGCCGACTGGAAGTAGGAAATCAATCGAAGCAGCTTCATGAAAAGCGTCATTTTACACGGGCAAGAATGTGATTTCTTCCATGTCTTTCAGGTAAAAGGTTTTTTGTGCCTTCATGTGGTTGTTCATTATTAGACTGTGTGTGTTTCTCAAGAGACGCCGCGGTTGAATAAAACACCAAAAACAAGGGAACAAATATTGGATCAGTTGTCATTAAACTCAGCTCAGAGGTGCGCATGAATCCTCGTGACTCTGTGGATCCTTTTCAACACCTGGAACCACCAACGGGTCAAAGTGTTCACTGATCTCATTCTCGTTAGTAAACAGCAAACAATCGATCACATGCTCCTTTAACGCTGTAAAAAGCTTTTCTTAGTGACTCGTCACTGTACCTTTGTTAGCGGTCCTGTGCGGTGCTCCGGGTGGAGGAGGCATCGGCATGCTTCCATCTGACGGCGTCCTGTGGTGTCCCAGAGTTTGAGCTCGGGGTCGTATCGCCCCGTCCGAGGGGGTCCGTCGGTGGCCTCTGTTCAGGGCCATGGCTGCAGACACGTGGGTGGGCGTGAGCGACTGGTTGGGCTCCTTCTTGAAGCTCTCTGCCCGCAGGTCCAAGAGCGGGTTGAGGGCGGGAGCCGGCGATGCCACCGGCGTTTTGACCCCCGCCATCGGCGTCAGGGGGTACTCGTCTGGGTCGGACGGGAGGAGGGACTTGGTGGAGTTGCAGTCGGACAGAGAGGACAGGGAGAGGAGCGTGACAGAGGGAGAAGGGTCCATGCAGGGGAGCGCTGAGTCGGGATGTCTGGAGAGGGACAACGAGAGGTTTCGGCTGGGCGGAGATGTGCTGCGACGGAAACGTCCCGTCCGCTGGAAGAGGCCCTCCTTCTTCTTGCGCTGCTCCTCTCTGAGGTCCTGCTCATCCTGAAGCACCTGGCAACAACATCAGGTCACATTAACAAGCTGAGGAGAAGTCGTACTCAGCTGGAAAACAGCTGGAAAACTGTGAAACAACTGAACAGCTGGGGCCATTTCACCCGCTGTGCTTCCTTTCAAAATATGTTACTTTCTTTGATAATCACTTCCTCCCTCTATCACAGCAGCTACAGGGGAAAAAAGCTTACATCCCAGTCATTACTTTCATTGATCGCTCTGTATCTAGACCCTCATTTGCTTGTTTCCTTGTGCTGGAAACTGTCCACGCAGACCTCGGTCTGTGCTGACTCGACAGAATCGCACATTCCCTGCTGATTATTTGGCAGCTGCTCGTTCATCCTGTTTCATCTCCTCACGAAGGTGATCTCTTAGTCTCAGATCTGGAGGCTGCGCAGGGGATCCGAGTCCCATCACTGTCACGTCCCTGCTACGTCTGGGACAGGGTGCGTCTTCTCGTAGTAAATATTTATCTGAGAAAGGGTCGATTGTAAGTGTCTCTGTCTGCAGGAGGAAGATGTTTGTTTAAACGGGACAGGTAGCGAATAAAAGGAATGCGTGAATGAAAATATGGCATTTCACCCCCATTTTAATACTTTATTAACCTCTAAGAAATGTTTTGTCGATAAAAACTAATTAAAAACAATAAAACTTCACACACTGGTGATAAGCAGAGAGAGCTGAGAGGAAACAACGACCGCTCGCAGTTAACTAACCGGCCCAGCACCAGAAAGAAAACCAATATCAGCCAAATTATTACAACATAATGCAACGAAATATCAAAACTAGATATTTGCATTTAGCAGAACGTGGCGACATATCGGCTACAGAAACAGGTTTTTAGTTTGCTTTTGTTTGTCGATTTGCATGTTGAAGTTTGGTGATAAAAGTTTGGTTTGTTCATCTTTGGAAACAAAACAGTGGATCGTTTCGTGTGCTTATTTATTCCTGATGTCTTTTTGTTATTAGAATTGTAAACAGATCCGATTCTAACAGTAATATTTGTAATCTAAAAGGCTTCTTGTTGTGTGAATTTGATCTTTAGCCCTTGTGATTCATCACCAGCCCTCACAAGTCTGATGAGACATCTTGTTGTTATCGATCATGGTTCTATGCACTTTATGTAAAGCTCTTATTTGGATAAAAGCGTCTGCTAAATGTAATGTAATGTAATCTTTAAAGGGAAATTCAATTCAATTCAAATTCAACTCTCTGGCTCCAGCAGAACAACGCAAGCAGCTAAAGCCTCCAAGAGCTTTGGAAATAAAACTTTAATTTGACATAAATCTTTTTAAATATGAAATCTATTTAACACCCAGAAAACTGACCACGTTGGTCCTTTCTTTTCTTGCACATATACTGAGAGTGTCCTGGCGTAGTGAGGTTGTGAAGGAAAGTATCTCTTTTATTTACTTAACATGGAAATACCTTGTTGCCTGGACATTGGCAACCCAACAAAAAGAAATAGTTTGGCTGTTTTCAGTTTTATTGGTATACTTCTTATTGGAAATATCAATAACACTCAGCAATACAGTCAACGTATAAACGTCTGCAGGTTGATAAGGTGACATCTCTTCTGCATAACTATAGTTTTACTCCTCTTCATGTCTTTACTTTTTCTCATAATATATGTAAATTTGGGACAAAATAGGGTTCCAAGCAGCCTTATGGTACTTTCTTTTATTTATTTATCTATTTATCAAGTCATTTCTAGCAATTATGAGAATAAGGCCGAGGCTGAAAGATGCTGGATTTTTCCTTTAAGGTAACACTTTGCACTGTAAGCAATAGCAATATCGATCTGTTAGCAGAGACCTGGAGGTTTCTTCTGTTGAGGTTTTGTCAATAAAAGCTCGAGCCACAGTTTCCACTCTCTCTCTCTCAGTTCTTCTTTTCTGCTGCTTTCTCACCTGTAGTTTTCCCAGCTGCAGCAGGTCCTGTCCGAGGCCAACGGACGCGAGAAGGGAGGCGCATCCCAACAGCAACATGTCGCTCTTCTTCCTCTGGCTGCAGCGACGGAGTGAGTCCTGGTAGCTCGCCCCCGTGCTCGGCCCGCCAGCTCCCTGACAGGAGCTCCCGGCAGCCGGCACCGCGTTGGGCCCCAGGCTGCTCCACAGGGACCCCGAGTCCTCCGCAGCCCCGTTACTGCTGGCGTCTGAGGGCAGCTGGGAGCCGGGCGACTCCTCAAACTCACAGCACTCCTCTGTTTGAGAGAGAGAGAGAGAAAAGAAGGGTTGAGATGAGGTTCATTCTCGACATTGACTTAGGCGCTACAGGGCTCACGATGAAAAGACTCACCCATCTCGTTGAGGCTGGAGAAGCCAGCGGTCATGGGGGCATGTTTGGGGGACTTGCCCAGATTTGGTGCACTGGAGGACCAAACTTTGCATCCCTCCCCGAGTGATTTCAGTCTGCGAACAGATGCAGAGACGTCAAGACACCGATCGCAACTCAATTCAAAAACGAACCGGCCCGGTTCTACAAATATTGTTTTCAGATAGAAAGAATCGATACGGTCCATGTCACATGAGCTTTCATACGCAACATAGATTTCTTCCCACCGAATACTTGCTCTGCTTCAGGCTGCTCCACAGACTGTAATGAGATATTGATCAGAAGGTTTTGTTTCTCCGTGTTAGGAGCAATAATCGGTGTAGAATAAAAAAATATGAGAAAAGGTTGTTTTCTCTCTCTCTCTCCTGTGATAACCGTTATCTCAGAGGGGGAACAGAGAACGAGTGCAGCGAGCCAATATTTGTCACTTTATCTTTATCAGGTACACTTTTTGATATTCTTGTTAGAAATTACAGATTAAAATCTATCTATAAACTGTTACGTAGTTACTTTCTGTATTATGTTTCTTCCCACTACATTTATCTGTGTAGGTTTGTGAGGAAAGCTGCGCTACACAGCTAACCTGCTTCAAATGAGCAAATGACAAGATTAATTAGACAGATCCAGACAAAAAGTAGTGCTGAACTACTTGTACTTCACTTAATCAACTTTTCTTTTCAAGCCACTTTCTACCTCTACTCACTAGAGCTTGTGAAATATGATGTCATGTTAAATATTAAACTACACAACAGTGTAACACAAGCAGCTGAAACAATTAGTCGGTCATTTGTCATTTTTTGATGTAAAAACATTTCATGGTTTCAGCTTCTCAACTGTGAAGATTTAATGCTTTTCCTTTAAGAAAATGTTTTTTATATTAATCAATATCATATTAATAATTTTGATTATTTGGTTTGGATTATTGATCGGACAAAACAAACATTGTGAGGCAGATTAATCCACAATGAAAATAATCATTAGTTGCAGCAGTCAATTACAAGAGTCAAATCCTGCTTTTATATGATTATATATGTTATGTTTTATATATTATTATATATATTATATATGTATGAGTACTAATAATATAATGATATAATATACAATAGTATTTTTCTGTAAGTACACTTAGCTGATTATACTTATAACACAGCTTTTCACCCCCGTTTATCCTGACAACTTGTTTGCTTGCTTTAATACAAGAAGGTAAACATTTCTCACACCATCAAGTCTTCTTGTCTTTATCAGGTAAGCTTTTAGATTCCTGTAAACAAAGTGAGCGCTTACTTGTCCTCCCCTCCGACCCTCTCTTTCTGGTGGGTGGAGCTCGGTCCCCAGGTGCGTCCTTTCTTCTTGGTGGCCGACAGGTCTTCCTTCTTGCACACGGCGCTGCGTCCCCACGTCTTACTGCCGTCGCTCGGTGTCACTGGAGAACAGGACGGACAGCGTAAACACTCACTTTCACATTCTCTCGCAGACGATGCTGTCTGGCTTTTGGGCGTTTGCGCTCACATCTTATGGCTCTCAGCCGGGGAATGACCCCCGGGCTGGCAGGCGGGGTGGTGCTCTCGCTCCCCTGAGTCTTCCTCTTGTCCACGCTGGGAGACGCCTGAACTGTGATCTTATGCTCAAAGCCTGCGGGAGAGCGAGGAGAGACGCAAATTGACGTTAATCCTTTTTCACTCGTCAAACGTTCCCATCATTTCTAACACACACAGAGCGAGGTTGAGACTAATGTGAGCTTCAACACAAATCACATTCAAACAGGTCACACAGAAGCGCCCTCGTGGCCTCGAGGTTAATGTGCCGACCTCAAACTGCAACTTCACCAGTTCACATCCACTTACTCCCAATCTCCCCCCGATTTCCTGTCAGCTCTCTAATAAATACATGCAATTTGCTATTGAACATAACTTAAAAAAAAGACAAGTCTTGAATGATATGATTCGCACCTTATTGATATATTTTCTTTGATATTTGCACTCTTTCCTACTTTGTAGTGTAAGGGCTCCACAACAATGTCCCTCAGGAGAAATAAAGTTATATCTTATATACTGTGGATTTCCTACCTACAATTCAGGTGATTAAGGAACTGATGCCGACACTAAAAGTCCATTGATGAATTAGCTGACAGACAGAAAATGTATTATTTTCTAGTTTTGTCAAGTGATGTTTGTTGTAATTTATTTGAAAAAAAAAACTACCAAACATTTGCTGGTTATAACATCACAAATACAACAGTGTTTCTAAAAGGGTCTTGTGAAATGGAGCAAATCTCTCCCGTTTAAAAGAGAATAAATGTGAGTGAAGAACGAGGTCATCACCAATGTTTCGACGCCACTTGCTTCAAAAACGTCCAGGTGTGAAACGCCGATGGTACAATGAACTCATTGTTTAGTTTGTATTTATCCTCATTTCAAAATAAAGGAATTTTAAGTGACACCGTTACATTTACCCCCGTGTATCAGGAAATGGCCTCAAACTGGGAGCTCTGCCAGTTTTCAGCACCTTATCTTCGAATTAAAACAAAGTGCAGGACCTGGCTGCAGTTCCTACTTTCACCCACCAGAGGGCAGGCTGATGCAGTTGCTGTCTCGGCCCAGCTTCAGTAATCTGCTCTTCTTGAAGTGGCCCTTCCTTTTCTTGACGCTGGGTTTCTCCTGGTACACCTGGTGGATGATGATGTTCAGCTCTCGCTCCACGATGTCGATCTCCCTCTCCGCCAGCTCCTGCTCTCTCCTCCTCAGCTGCTCCTCCTGCTCCCTCTGCTCCTCGGCTGCCCGAGCCAACGCCTCCTCCCAAGACCTCAGCTCCTGCAGAGAGCAGAGGAAGAGGAGAGGAGAGGAGAGGAGAGGAGAGGAGAGGAGAGGAGAGGAGAGGAGAGGGACAGGAAAAGAGGAGAGCAAAGCAGAGGAAGAGGAGAGGAGAAGAGAA
>JAVQJD010010429.1:0-25120 GCA_036023655.1 Nannoperca australis | reverse complement strand
CACACACACACACACACACACACACACACACACACACACACACACACACACACACACACACACACACACACACACGTCATGTGCCTTATCTACATGTTGACCTTTTCATGAGGAATCACTATGTAGCATTTACAATGAAATATAACACTGTAACACGACAGATAAAGACTCTCAAAGTTGCACGTCTACCGTGTTCTAGTTAAGTTAAATAAAGTATAAAATCATCATGTGACCATCTGTAATGAATAATGTCTCTAATGGTAGGTGAAATAATGGGGCAGCAGTGCAGGCAAAAACTAAACTCAGGAGGAATGTTTGCACACGCGCACACACACACACACACACACACACACACACATCAACACACTTCTCGGTCAGTGTCCCTGAACAAAATGGAGGGAGATAAGGAACGAGAGAGTGGGGTGAGAATGAGGAATGTAGGGGGAACAGAGAGCCAAAAGAGCAAAAAAAGACATAAAAAAAAACTAAAACAAAAGGAGAACATGGTGTGATGGAGGGGATGATAAAGAAAAGAAAATGATAGAAAGTAAAAGAGGAAGGGACAGCAAGAGCGAGAGGGGGAGAAAGAGAACAAGCCCAAGGACACCAGGGTGAACACTATGGCTAATTTTACATCAGCCATGAAGAATGACTGTGTGTGTGTGTGTGTGTGTGTTTATGCGTGTATTTATATCAGCCATAGAGACTGACTGTTTGTGCATGTGGGTGTGTCTATGTGTGGTGTATTCAAATTTATCAGGAGAGCGTGTGTGTGTGTGCGTGTGCGTGTGTGTGTGTGTGTGTGTAAGTAAGTGTGTTGTGACTGCGCTCTTGGCTGTGGGTGACCTATGTCCAAGCACTGTTCCCAAATTATAGATCCAAATGTATTCAACATTCAGGAAACACTGGAGTTGCAAAACCTCCTGCTGTGCTTAAGTAAAAAAAAAAAAGAGACAGAATACCCAATGAATGAAACATTTGTTATTACTTTAAAATGTGTAAGACTTTCACAAATGCCCCTTTGTATGTCAAGAGTTTTCTTTTTGCATCAACAGACAGAAAACAGAGAAAGCATTCGGTTTCTGTTTAATCATATTTTAAGAAATCCCCGTGTGATTATCTGTGGAAGGAGACAAACACGGCATTTATGAATGCGCTCTGACGTGGGCCGAGAAGACGACGCGCAGAGACAGGGAGAGGGAGACGAGTTTGAAGAGATTGCTCGCGGCGAATGAATTCAGTTCTGCCGAGTCACTGAGGATGGTCTGTTCACGCAGCATCGAGCTCATGAGGTCCTCCTCGTCTCAGGGAGGAGTCACGCTGTGCATCTGCTCAACGTAGTAAGTGCAGCACCGAGGAGGCTGCATTAAACGCCAAGCTGCCTCAAATCCCAAATATATTTTACTTCTGCGGTACTTTTTCACACAAAAGACATTACATGTGCTTTGACATGACAGATGATCACAGGTAATTATAGTCACTGATGATTAAACAAATAGATTGACATTTGGGGGGGGGAAATGCTTATTTCCTTTCTTGCTGAGGGTTAGATGAGACGATTGATACCGCTCTATCAGTAAAGTAAATATCAAAAGTGTAAAAACAAAAAAGATTTCAGACCAGTTGCTAGGCAACCAGCAGAGAGAAAGGGATGTTACACTTAGTTTTTTATATGGAATAAACAAATAAGATATAACGTGTTAATTAGTGAGCTTTGGGGGGAGCTGGTGGTGTGCAATAGGGCAAATACGCTAATTCTCCAAAATGTCGAACTGCTCCTTTAAGGAGCAATTCATCCAGATTTCAACAGGATTATTGTTATTGTTTGGGTGTTTGTGTCAGGATCACAACAAGAGTACAACAGCAGTCATGTTATCAGCTATCACAGGGCAGTTAGATTCTTTCCACTGGTGATGTTTTGGGGAACAGAACACTGATCCGGGCAAGGGGCTGATTTGGGACTTAAATTATTCCGTCAACTAGAAAAGAACTCAACACAGATTTCTCAAGCACCTGCCTCTCTGCTCGTGTACTTCTCAGACAGCCTGTATGAAAGACTTTTCTGCGATTTAAACACACCTCAGAGCCGTGATTTAGCCGTGACACCACTGTAATTCAGCGAGATTTAAGGAGAGATAAGAGGTGTTGGGCGGGAGGGCTGCCAAGCTAAATACTTTACGGCTTTGATGAAACTGTTAACTCTCGACTGTAATTAAAAGGGCATAAATGGTGCTAATATAGTTAGTCTTTAATCAGAAATCAAATAAAGCCAACCATTAAATCGTACTGAATCTTACAACCAATGTAGTTTTCGTAGCCCATTAACATTTTAAAGCATTGGGGGTGAGAAATTTAAAATGGGATTTAACATGACAACGCTAATCCAGAGATCAAAACCATTCAAGGGGTTCTCCAGTGATTCAGTATCACACTTCCCTTAAGTTGGGTGACTCAGAAAACACAAATTTGATGATGTTGACTTTTAGTCTAGGTCCACAATGCAACCAACAGCGTTTTCATGTCGGGACCTACAGGACGCGACCCGCTATCCACAAACGTACCTCCACCCAGTTGGTCAGCCAGTAGCATTCAGGGTCCGTGCTCTCCACCGTGAACAAAACATTGCCTCGAGGAATGACACTCCCCTCTGGCACAGCCTTGATTTCAATAGGCAAGTGTCCGTTGTATTTCTGCAAACACAAAGACACACACGTACACAAATATCAAATATTCATTCACACTGCGGGAGGTTCCTCTCCGTGGCTTGTGGAGAGTGATAACATTTGTATCAAGTCACACACACATTTGGAGGCAATGCAGTTTGTGGTGAGATTAGACCTTCAGACATGACACACCTTCACACCTGGGTGCAAAGTGGAAAGGCCGTGAGATTGTAAATGATGCACACATGGTGGCCTCGTCTGTGCCGGTTTATAGATTATCAACATGAAACACAGAGCCCAGATCGAGAGCTGACTGAGCACTAAGAGGAAAGTGAGTTGAATAAAGTGCTCATCAACACTTCTCCTCACCCGAGAAAATACTTCATGTCAGAGCGCTTTGCTCTCTCCAAGGTGCTAAAAAACAGAACCTCACAATAACCAGAAAAATAATGTGCTTTTTGGTTGTTGTTGATATTTACATTGATTGTGATTCATATATAGCTGAGTCTGACTTGTCTCTGAAGAACTGTACCAGTTGAGCTCTTCTCTCCTCCTGTGAAAAAAACCACCACACCAAACGTGGTTCAGGTTTTTTGCTATTTTAGCGTGCAGGTTTCCATTTGCTAAATGTTTTTATTAGATACGACTGTTAACCACCAAGCCACCTCTGAAAATGTACACAATTTTGTTGTGTTTGCTGTTGGAGAATGTAACCATTATGACAAGATTGTATGATGTGCCGAAGTTGCTACGAACACCTCAAAACGAACCTAGAAACAGATTTAATTAAACTGCAAGCTCACTGTGTGTACATGTTGTGTTTATCGGGAACACTGTATGTCCTGAGCGTGCGTGTGTGTTTGTGTGAACAGGTCTTGAAACAGACCTCTAACCTCTCTGATAATAGAGACACCACCTTCAGAATGTTTAATGTGCAAACAATAAAGTGTACTGGCACACCTGCGTAGCTAGTTCCGACATCCAGTTTGATTTCTCAATAAACTCAACCCTTTCATTTGTCTCTGTAACCCTCATGGAATCTATGCGTAGAAGTTGTCAAGTATGACCTTGAAATAAAGGTTTTCTGGGTCTCTTACCTCCAAAATGTACGTCCACCCCTTCTCGTTGAAAACATCATCCTGGAAGTGTTCCCTGTAAACCTCCTTCGCCTCCTGGATCTTCTCTGGAGTCACTACCTTTCCTGGAGAGGAGGAAGGACGAGGAGGAGGAGGAGGAGAGAGAGATGTTGGGACATGAGGGGGGGGTAAGGGAGAAGAAAGCGGAAGCACAAGAAAGTTCAGAAAGAGATGTTGGAGAAACGCACATTGGTGGAGAGAAGCCACTGGAATGCGACTCTACTGTCCACTGTTTGAATTAAATCAGAAGCATCCAGCGGACGCCGACAAGGCGTCTTTGTCCAAACACGCACCAAGCAAGGCTCCTTGTCCCATTCAAGTGTGCAGACCATAGAAACTGTTTTACACGACAAACCACAACATGTACAAATGCAAGAGGACACTTTGATATTTCAAAAACTTAGAATGAATGGTTTTGACACCTTGGGAAATTAACGTATTGCTTTCTTGCCAAGAGTTAGATGAGAAGACTGATCTTACTCTCACGTCTGTACGCTAAATATGAAGCTACCGCCAGCAGCCAGATCGGTTAGCTTTGGCGCAAAGCCTGGAAACGGGGAAACAGCTTGCCTACTGCCACCTCAGAGTGACAACAAGACTCCAGGAAGTCACTGCTTTCAGTAAAAGAAAAACTATAGTGCAGCACATAACCGAGGGGGTTAATAACACAAATTGTGATTAAAAATATTTTTTACACTTTCATTTTTGTGTGGTTTAAGCTAACAAGATATACCGTGTTAATTAGTGAGCATCAGAGGTGCTGGTAGGTGGATTTTGTTACCTTTGGACAGAGCGAGAGCAGCCTCTGTTTCCTGTCTTTGTGGCAACTGGCTACAGCTTTATATTTACCATACTGACATGAGAGCGGTGTCATATTGTCACACATAACTTTCGTTAACAATATCATTAACATTTCTCACAAAAAAAGTTGCAAACTAAGGGCTTAACTGTGAGAATAAATATAAAACTATAATAAAAAGCAAACAGAGGTTCTGCTTTCACTTTAACTATGACTCAACTGAATTCACGTTTACTGTTGCGTTTACATTTAAACCTGTTGGAAGAATCATGATGCACACTTTTGGTTTCAGGAGGATCAAGAATTCATCTCTAATAGTTCGGCCTAATCACTGAGCTCTGAGGGACGCTCTGCGCAGACAGCTGGCCTTTCTCCTGCAGACGGTGAAAGAGCAGCTGTGCCTTTGTCTTCTCTCTCTCTCTCTGTTCTCTCTGGCTCTCGGTCTCCCCCGCACCTCTGCTGCTGCACCATGAAATCCTCTTAAGAGACAGGAGGGAGGTGCATTCTTTCTTTCTTTCTTTGGATTCCTCCTTTATCTGTCTTTCTTGCTCTCTCCCGTGCCCCTTGGGATCACACTAACTAACTTAAACATCCACCTTTACAAACTTGAGCTTATTAGAGCATAGGATGTATTGTAGGCATTGTAACGTTGCCTCGTTTCAGTCTTTTCTCACTTACGTTTTTCTCCTTGACCTGCTGGCTTTGTGCTATGCTCTGCACAGTCGAATCAATGTGAAGCACATTGTAACCGTGTTGCTTTTTAAGCGAGTAAAAGGCCTGTGGGCCACAATAGCAAGTGCCTGCCCTGCTGAAGTGTCCTCGAGCAATGCACTGAATCGTGTGGCGCAGCTGACAGGCCTGTTCTGCAGCTGACCCTGCACTACTCTGACCTTGTCCCGGAGGGGGGGAAGGGGGGATCAAATGCTCCCACAGGGACCAATAACGCGACGCAAAAGGCTTTTGGTATGTGCTCTGATTGTAAACTGGACAACAGTAGAAGAGTGTACTGTGCAGCTCCCACAGAACGAGGGTGAAAACATTATGTGCAAACTTCAATGAAAATAATGTGTCTGTGCCTGGGTTATCTTATTCACGTATTGAAACGTTACCCTTATTTGACTGCTGTTAAGTTGACTGCGTGGCAACATGTTTGTGTTTACACAAACATCCTGGAGAATCATTAACAAAGGTGGCGGCCTCACGGGGGCCAACCGACCCTGCGAGCAGCAAAGTCACTCAGTCTGGCAGCGTTAGCCACTGAGAAGCTCCTGCTGGGTTGGAGGTGGGCACTTCAGTGTCGTGCTCAAGGGCACTTTAATCCAATTGACTTCACAAAATAAAACACGGGCCCTTAAGAGAGAGCACAGTTCAAATCGGAGTCAAGACTTACCTTTGAGGTATTTCTGGAGGATGTACTGTAGGCCGTAGAAGACGGTTTTGTCATATTTGACTTTCCTGCTCTTGCTGGGATCTGTCCTCTTCTCGCGGCACTCGAAGTAGGAGTACACTTTACTCGTGTTGGGGGGGTACTGTTTGTAATGCGTTACCTGCAGAGACAGAGCACACGCCAAGGAGCATGGCCATTTAAGATAAATAAGCAGAGTTAGAATAATACTACTGAAATGGGAACACATACTACTGACAGTAACATCATCAAATATTGCGTGAAGTGAACGCAGAACACAGACGTTTCACAATGCAGTAATTATTGTAAAATACTGGATCATTCCACCTTTCGGAGGAACTGACGAAACCTCCTGTATACATTTTGAAACACCTTAAAGATTACATGGCGCGTCCCGTTTAAAAATAGTTAGAAAAGATGGAGAAATGTCATCTGCAAAACACATTCTTGTGTTTCTGCTGGACCGTTGGGAGACGTGTCCAGGAGTGTTTCACCCACATAGGAAGAATAAACAAAAACTTAAAAGATAAAAAAATTAAAAGATAGAGTGTCAGCTGTAGCCATCTGGCCATTAATTAAATCCCAAATGAGACCAGGGATGTCGAGTACACTGGGGCATTTGATGGGCAATTCTCCACAAATAAGGTGGACGAGATGGCAACAAGTACAGCTCGCTCAGTCATTTTTCAGTTTGAGACTTACATTCCGACTGATCTGCTTTCAATGTCCGTTCATATGTAGCTTAAAAAAAAATAAAATAAGGTTTAATGGCAAAACATTTAGATTCACAGGAGTCCAGGGACGTCACAGGTTTAATAATAAGCGGCCTTTACAGTAGTTTAAGTTTGGTATTTAGTAACTCTTTCAGTGGCCTTCAGGGAATACTGACGGTTTGGATCAGTTCTCAGAAAAATAATTAAAGTGATGAAGGAAGAAATAAGGGCAGGGTTCGAGTCTGGGCCCTTTCTGCACGCCATCTCATCCTTTCCCTTTCTCAATAAAGTTCTCGATCAACAAAGGCTAGAAGCCCCCCAAAAAAAAAATAAAATAAAAAAGTTGTCCTTCATTTGACAACAACCTTGGGAAATACTTTATTTCACACCATAGGTTAAATTACAGGCACCACATGTGAATCTGGATCACAAGGCATAAATGTAGGAAGAGCAAAACCGCACCTCGCCTCGTTTGTGAAGAAGAGATAAATGTCAATGAACTACTCAGTTTCTTTGACCCTGTCTCTGTCCTTTCCTCTGGGCTTCAGAGGACTCAAAATAGAGTCAAGACACACAACATGGCACTAGGCCGGACCACGTGTGTGTGTGTGTGTGTGTGTACACATTCACTGGCGCACGTGCAGATGTACACACACACATAAAATCACAAATGCAGAAAGGCACACTAGCCAGACCTCTTCATTTATCATCCAGGGATATTAATCCATTCATCATCCAATATAACAGCACGATGACACCGTGGAGCATCAGGTGATAAAATGAAAACCCATATTTGATTATAAATCATACAGCGTGTAGTCTTGATGATCCAGCTTTATTAAAAGGAAATGTGGTAGGTCAGCATATTTCAGTGTGTGAAATCCTTCCAGTGTTCTAGTATGAACACACTTACAATGGCAATATCAAGACCAGCAGCATTAAAGCATTAAAATCAGTTTTATATACTAACAAAAACAATGAATCAATGACATAACCAGCAGATTAATGGATAGACAACTTTAACTTTTGCCTACATTGAAGCCGACTCTACGGATAAGTGTTCAGTTCGATATCTAATGTGATTTTCATTGAAATATTAAACCAACTTCCTATTTTTGTCGACAGAAAGTCCAGGTGGAGTCATTTCTGGCACACAATTTGTCTTTTTAAAACATGCTAATTATTTGTCTACTGCCCTTTTAGGATTTACTGCTGTGTCTTGAAGCTCTTGTGTTAAGAAAAAACTATTTGGACACAAAAAAAAAAAATACATTTCTCCATTGCTGTGAGTCTTTCTAAACAGCACAACATGTGAAGCATGCAGCAGCTGTTAGTGTAGCACACTACTAATGGGACCATCCCCATTACCTAAATGTCACAGGTTCAAGCCTCACTGAAGCCATTCTTTCCCCACAAAATCCTAGAACTCTACCTACTTATTGTATTCTCTTGCAATTAATGTCATCATATGCAGACAAACTTGTATTGTGGCATTGCTTAAAAAAAAACGTGTCTGAACAATGACAAAACGTCACCTCCACCCTGTAGTATGTTCAAATCTGACAGACTCTTTACACCAACAATAAACGCGTGCATGTGTATGTATAAGTGTGTGTGTGTGTGTCCTTCCAGACAACAGGCAAGCTTGGCTTTGGGGCTGAGCTTCTCTTTTCAATCCAAAAAAAAGGCATTTAGGTGCAGCACATTTTTTTTTATGTCCTGTGAACAAAGTGTATGCCCATGGTTGCGAGTCAGTCAAGTGCTTTGCTTGAATTACCCTCCCGCTCTTTACAAAAGGTTACAAAGATTACATGCAGTCATGCAGAGAAGAGCGACACAATATACACACACTATAATATGTAAGGTACTCTCAGACAACAGATCCTAAACGACTGGTTGATTTTCTGTCTCTTTTTTTCTTTTGTGTAACTCAGCTGGCTGTTTGAAGTGACAACAGTAACTTTAGCATGGTGTGACAACACAGGTGCATGGAAACCACGTAACATGAAATTCATTCAGTGTCGCGTCCAAAGGTTTTGCCTTCAAGGAGGATTCTGGGAGAAGTGCCTTTCTTGAGGCACTATCAAACTGAGATTCATTCCAGTTATCAGCTACTTTTCTTTTGGTAGGAAGGTTGTGACAGTGACTTATGTTTTGCACATTTTGTTGTGGTAATGAGCTTTATATGACATTTGTATTTCTATTACACTAAATGAATTCGGATTATTTTAATAACGTTTGTAGAAATCAATGAAACAGAGTATGTGACATTGGTTGTCATTGTTCTCATTGTATCAGGAAGTATTTCATGAAAATGTTACCTTATGCTGCTCAGATAGTATCAGACAGATAGATAGATATCATATTTCAGTTGTAGCTACGGGTATATAATATTAATTACAACGTAGCTGTACATTAAAAGCCTTACAAAAGAGGATGATTGAGTATGCCCTTTATTGTGCCAGTCAATGGAGATACTGAACAACCAAATCGCAGCCAAGGGTGTGGCTCCTGGGTGGTAGCAATGTCACTTATGTTATACATTGGCCATCTCTCACCTAGAGGTTTTTCTTTTTTAATCAAGCCCCTGACACCTTCAGAAGGAGTTAACAGCTGAGTCGTTTTTCCTTAACCACTTTCCAAAAGACTAATCAGCAGGGGTATTTACCAATAATGATATGCGCACAATATTGACCGTTTAGGATCAATACTGTGCGCAGTGTCTGAAACATATACATTTTGAAGTCATTCGTCTTTAATCATACCTTAAAATTCTTCCTCCAATGAAAATAAACTATAAATATATCTGAGAAGGTAAGAAAATGAAACCTAAGCTAGTCTTTTCAAAGAAATCAAAACAGAAACCGTACCTGTACCGTGGGAATTAAAAAAAAAGTTTTTTCCTGGACTGGATATACTGTGTATTCAGGATACACAATTAAATCAAAAACAATAAAACCACGATTACCATGCTAATCAGAACACTATTCACCTACACTAAAGAAAACATGGGATCCCCCGCATTAATCTAAGTGCTACATCCAAATAAGCAGTTGAAATATATATTAACCCTGTAAGGAAATTTTGGGGGAAATCCACAGTAATCTTCTTAGCATGAGGACCTCCATTACATGATAAAGTCTTTCGTGCTGATGTACCTCATGTGAAAAGCCCTTTAACCAAAAGCTCACAGACTTTCAGGGCCTGGCTGAGAATCAGAAAAAGTTCATTAAAATATAATTGTACAGCACTCTGTAAGAGATGCATTACTCTATAGCTTCTCGACTCAATTTGGGATAGTGTGTACACTAAGAATGTGATGGTATATTTAAAAAAAGGAGTCAACTTTATTTTTATCAAAGTTATAAAAATACATCATATTACCACAATTATAATTTAACCCTGAAACTGAATTACTGTAAAACAACTATCAGTAATAAACAACATGCTGTTGTGTCAGGTCCTTTGAAAATAAGCAGCATTTTATATGATGGCTGGACTTCTGTTTCCACTATTAGTGTTTTTCATATATTACTTTAAGGAAGTGCCCATGATTGCAACACTTTTTTTGTAATAATAAAGCTTACGGTTGGTTCATTAATGGTAATGTTTTAATGGAGCTTTACAGTTATATATTCCAGCCGTAGTGCACACTTAGTTGTTCTCTTGCCCCAACATACATACATTTGTTTTCTGTTATTTTGTTATCAGACTAGATTTAAAAAAGGTCAATGTTCATTTATGCAGTCATGTGATCTCTGTCTGAACCTTTCGGTTTCAATCTTGCTTGTATTTTGTCTTTCATGCTCAACCTCTGCTGGTGTCCCTTTCCTTTCCTTTCTGTCATTTATGCCTAAACCCACGCTCTGTCCCATCACCACGCCACTGAGTGCGGTCACGTGACTCCTGTACATGGCAACTGACCTTGCACTTGCTACGTGCGGGAATACATTCCTGCAAGTGCATTTGTTCCCTGTTTACAATTGTTAGCTTAGCAGCCGGCTTTAACGTTACACCCGGTTACGTTCGCGATCGCATCAGTGCTTAAAAGCCTGCAGTCAACTTCTAAATGACGTTTAAATGCCCCAAACGTGTCAATTACATGGCAGACTATGAACTCAAATAACCCAGCTGTCACAGAGGGTAAGTACCGCGGTCTCTCTTCAACTTTCAGTTTTGATTCCCTTAAGTGACGCATTGCCACTGGTAGCAGCTAGCTCCACGCTGGCTAATGTGCCTAGCTGGGCTCTTGAATGAGACTTTGTCTATGTGAATTTTAGCGGAATAGCCACACAGCACTTGCTAGCTAGTGGCTAACATTAGCTTTTTATATATCAAGCCCCTGCGTCCCCCTTCTGCGGTCCCTGTGGGATAGCAAGCTAGCTAATTCAGCTAGCTGGATACCACTGTGACTAGCAAAGCCGATGGGGAACTGACTCCCCCATAACCAGCGGTCTTAGATGTAAGTTAACTAGCTCAAAGGGGGATGCTTTGGTACCCCGTCTCTGTTGTATAAGCCTGTCCTCCCCTTTCCCCTTCCCACTCGGCCTGCTGTGAACCAACGGAGACCCGGCCACAGAGAGCAGATTGACGGCCTTGGGACTGATGATGAAACCACCTTGACTTTATCAATTTTCATCCATCAGCCGCTCCCCTTCACACAGTCTCCCTCCGTCAGAAACCAACATGGGTACGGTACCTTGTACGAATCGGTCGCTAACATTATGTTGAAGCCGGCGTCTCTGTGCTCCATCTTTCCCCGCTCGGTTTTAAGTCAGTCGCAGCTGTCAGTGTGTTGTGTTGCGCGCCTTGCTGCCGGGGAGTCCTGCCTGGTAGTGTAGCAGGGCAGGGGGAAGGACGAGAGGAGAGAACCTGGCAGGGGAAGGGGCGGGCGGTTGTCGTCACCATATCTCGGCATACCTCGGACATGTTCGGTTCGACTCGGCCAGCCAATGGCATTTAACAAAAAAATGTCATTTAAAAAAAGATTGTCTATTCTCTATGTACGAAGATGAACCACTCAAAAATGAATGCTTGGTTTTTGAATATCTATGCAACTGTAACAAACACATCATGTTTAGATGATATATCTTATATATATATTTATATATATATTTATATATATATATTTATATATATATATATGTATATAAGATATATACAACTATAATAGTGACGGGTACAACATATGGAGTTATAACCCACAAAATCATTATTACATTCATTTTGAACCATTATTTATTACAAAACTTTTCACATTGTGTGCACCAGACGGGATATTGTTGGAAAAGTGAGAACAAAAGAGAAGAAGAAGGTAGCTAATAAACAGAGTCAACGTTTTTTGGGGGGTTGATTAAAAGCGCAATGGCACATTTGAATGACATTTCCAGTCACAGGTGTAACAAAGTAGAGTAAGAGTGGGACCTCTTTGCTTCAATGTGCTCTCAGAAGTGACGCACTAACACGAGCCTCTCTTGTGTGCGGTTCTCAAGCTCAGCAGAAGGGGGCGGTGTTGGTCCTCAAATCCTGTTACAACATCAGAAATTACACTCAAAGCGTCATTGGGGTGTACGTGCGTGTGTGCATATATTCACAGAGTGTTTTTATTAGAGTCAAAGGAACATTGCCTGTATTTCTACAAAAAAAACGCTATAACCAGTTAAAGGCCCTGCACGGTCACACAGGTGTTTTCATTCATTATGCCTGATTGGTCCTGGTCTTGCTGAGGTCACCGAAGTCCATGCACCAATAAAAATGACAAAAGTAAACATTGTAACAGGTGCAACAAAACTAACAGTAATAGGGAGACGTCAGTCGACCTGCGCCTGCGGATGTACCGATTGACAGGGGCTTTAAGACGTCACAAAGTTTTACCCAGACAAATGACATGAAACTCAAACCTAAGACAACATTTAAAAGGGTCTAGTTATATTAACCATTGGGAAAGCTATCCAGCTATTCCTTAATTGTTGACAGAGATGACAGATAAAACATTTATTTATGAGAAATGCCTTTACATCTGTTTCACAGTTAGTTAACCGGTCCATCTGCCAGCCTGGAGTGATACAGGTATGCGCTCAACAGACGTATAAGTGTGTATGGATCATAAGAGTTTAACAAATTGTAATCTGCATGTGGTATTACTGCAATAAAGAAATGTGCAGAGACGGAGAAACCTTCATTACCATTTGCTTCTTGGGCTGAACTCAAGTGTCATGACATGCACGGCCTATAATGAGCTGTTTGGCTAGCTGATGTAGTAATAATATTCAACAGCATGAAATTAAGTAGCCACAGAAACATTCTGTGGTTGCAGTCAGAGTTGGTTATCTTGACAAGCGGTTGACCACAATTTTTGAATTTGACTTTTTTCCAAATGTGTAGTTTTGTTTTTGTTTTTATTATAGTACATTTAAAAGAAGAATACACAGAGGATAAGGAATCTCACATCAAAATAACCAGCCATCTTTACTGGCTTGGTAAAAAAAAAACACAAAAACAAACCTAGAAGGACAGCCAAGACTAGTGCCAACTCACATGGGTGGCCTCAGCTTGCCCACTAGGCTTTTTTCCCCCTCTAATATTTTGGCAAGTTTTGAGTGTTCAATTTGGCATCTTGAATCGGATTTCCAAGGACTCTGGTCTTTGTCCCAGTGTTTTGATGTATTTTCTGAAACTTTAACAACTATTTCATCCAACAACACCACACGCACATTTCTCACTTTAAACACTCCCTCTACCTGATATCCTCGGTATAAAGTGAAAGGAGTAAAAAGGGGTTTTCCCATTTTATTTCCATGTTTTATTAGCTTGTCAACCCATCCAGTATACATGTAAACAGGGGAGGAAACCTAACAACACATACATAGTTTGATGGTCCAGCAGTTTTTGAAATCTAATATTCCTACAGGGATTGGGGTTCCTTAGCCTTCAGTTTTTTTTTTTTGTTTAGTTTTTTTGTTGTTGTTTTATTTACAATAATTTTGTGAAGATGGTCAATGTCAATAACTAATAAATCATTTTATAATCATTACTGCTCAAGTGCTGAAGCAAATTCTTTATTTGAGCAGTTTTTCATGAGCCCCCTCTGCTCATGTTACTGCTCTTTTTATGATGAGATAAAATATATCAATGCATAAAATCTATATCTTTGGCAATAACTCAATGCCATAAAACATTTAACCTAAATCTATAAAACTGTACACTTTTCATAGGATACATCTAAAGTACCGCTCGAACTATTAATATCAGGCCTCCAGTTCAATGATACCAACCACTGGGACCCACAGCATCAAGCTCACAGACATGACACCAGTGTGAAGTGCCTGGCTGGAGACTGGAGGAGCAGCCATTCAGCGGGACGGTGAGACATTCCAACCCGCCGGACAGATGTTTTCCTCGGCCAATGGGAGCGAATCTGGCGAGTCCCGGCTCCTTTGCTCACCGAAGAGGGAGGAGCTGTATTTGCAGGAAAACGTAACATTTCCGCATATCAATAAAAGTATGTTTCTGAAGTCAAGAAGAAGAAGTAGATCGTTCGTGTGGATATCATATGTAGGCTCTGCTGCCGCTTTCACTTCTGCAAGCGTCCACAGTCCAACTTGTAGACTTTCGGTCACATGATGTCAAGCCTCAAGAGACACCAGCTGTCAGGTGCTGCCTCTTCTTGAGGAAACAAAACAATCTGGAGTGTTTTAAAAGCAGAGATTGCCGAAAGCCTAGGGGCAGACGGAGGCGTACACATGCTCAAGTTAAAGCCAAAGTTTGACCTGCACAGAGATGTGGTGTCTGATATCCTCAGAAAGGAGGCGTCGGTCTGCAGGGTGAAAGGTGAGGCGTTCAATTGTCCACGGTCAGCAGCCTTTTCACTATCTCACTGTTAACGTTCATAATAGAATAGCTTTGGCCAATAGGAAGCTAACTGCTAGCTAAAAGTGTCAGGTGTAAATTCAACCTTCCACCGTTATTACATAAACTAGAGTGAATTTAACTGTAGTATACATGTGTGGAATTATTACGTTATTGTATAGTGTACCTTAAAAAGTAAATTCCCCGCAGAAGAAATGTAGAGGAATGACTTTAGCTTTAGCTTATAGCTTTAACTTCCAAACTAGTAAATAAGGTTAATTCTTATTGACCACTAGATGGCGTTACTTTCCTTCACATTTCCTCTCTGAATACCGTGTAAAGAAAGAAACTAGGTAAATATTTTCTTTAAAGCTGTCGACATGCCTTTAAACGCCCCAAAAGATGGAGCAAAATTTCAAATTAAGAGTAGTAAGATAAACTACAGAAATATATATTAGAAAACAGTGGCCTAAAATATCTGGAGTTGAATGATTCCAGCACCTAACATCCTGCATGTTATTTGAGAAAATATAATATGAACTAAATGGAATGCAGATTATTTAGTTTTCAGCTAGTGTACAATCTCAGTACCAGTTACTGGTTAACAAGACTGAAAAGAAAGACATTGCTTATTTTAGCAGGATCCAAATATCACTCATATCATTTATTGAGTTATTGAAAGTTTACTGTAAAATTATTAGAAATAAGATGTCTGTACCACACTTTCATAGTGAACTTCCTACTGAGGACACAGGCATATGATACAAATGTGTTGAAAGTGATGAATGACAGTGGTGGTGATGCATCAGCGTCTCATTATGTTCCATAACATTAAGCCGCATATTTACAGAGTCCTGCCAAATAATTCACCTCCACATCCGGGCCCTTCACACGTGTAATAACAACTTCATGTACAGTGGAAACACTTAGTGTGTTCAGCCGTAACATTGCCACGGCATGATGTGATGTATGGGTTCACAGTAACGATGCTGTGTCCGCAGAGTACTCTGGAGAGGTGGACACTCGTATCCTGAACATTGAGAGAGGTGGGGTCATCCTTTACTCCTGGAAGGTAAATCCACACTGAAGGCACCGCATATTAAGTGTTTCTCATTCTGAGAATGCTCATTAATTGTCTGATAGTGTAGTTATTCTAATCATTATTAATCCAGTTCTCTTCAGTTTAGTTGTGTTGCAACCTGCATTGGTCGCACTTCTTTTAGATGTCATTGCCACGTCATGACGTGCACTGTCATGTCTTTTCTGTTAGACTTATCTTAAACCATGGATTTGTACACAATTTGTTACAAATAGAACTGTATATTTGATTAATATAAACAAACAAAGGTAACATTTAACATACACACAATAATCACCATATGTGTCATTTCATCATAATTTCCTTTGAACAAAACTAAACACGGTGAAGCTGGCTTTAGCTTCAATGCTGCTCAACACAGCTAAGATTTGAGACAATGCTGACTACTTTCAAATTCAAGCTAAAGACCTACCCGTTTACTTTAATTAGTTTTCTTCTGGAAAAAAAATTATGTTAGTTTGGTTTATAAATGTTTTTACTCTGTGTGCTTTTTCCTGTTTGCTTTTATCATTTTCATCATTCTTTTCTTGTACTTTTGCCTGTGTACTCCTTTGGGTATGAAATGTGCTTTATAAATACATTTGCCTTGCCTTTGAAGTTAGATATAACATTATATGTACATTGTTTGCTAACTATTCTGTATTTGCTTGGCCCGGTCCTTCACTGTGTAGTGAGGGAAATGTTCAAATCCCAGATTTGCCTCCACCATTCATCATCAAATGGACACCATCAAGTGAAAAACGCTATATTCTTTTATACAGATTTCTCTATAATTCAACTTGACATATTTGGTATTTTTGGAAAGCCTGGGATCCTTACTAGAATTTTAAATAAAGTTCTGTGTGTTGAAGCGTGCTTCTCTGCACAACATCAATTTTTAACGATAGACCCGCCAAATAGTCTGTGGGTTTAGGAGGTTAAAGACAGTATGCAGCTTTTTTGTGCAAGGTTCACAGTTTTATGCATGCTTGTCTGTGCTTTGGGTTTCAGATTAGTCTTCCCCTTTTATTTACAATCTTCTAAATCTATAAAAGCGCCATATAGTTTGAAGTGAAGCAGGTTTAATCAGGATAATCAGCAAGGTCAGCCAAGGTAATGAAAAGGTCAAGCACGAGCCGACGTTCCACGCATGGGGTGGAAGACACCAGTGGGAAAGCAAGTCTATACGGTCGCAACAGATTAGGTTTATCCATATCTGGAGAGTGACTGCTTTAAAGACACATGGTGTAATTAGCGCATTCTGTTCTTTTCCAATAGGGAGCAACAGGGACCACCAGGGTTGGGAAATATGACCCCAACACCAAACAGAACAAGGTACTGTGTGTGTGTGTGTGTGTGTGTGTGTGTGTGTGTGTGAGTCTCAGCTTCTTCCCTTTAGTGCTGCAGATGTAGCTTTTGTTGACGTGCGTGTTTATGCACGCCCGTCCCCATGTGGCTGTGTGTTCCCTCCCAACAGCTCCTGTACACATTTGACAAGCAGGTGTGTGTCAGCAGCTGTTCCCTGAACAAGGAGGAGACGCTGTTAGGTGAGTTTCTGGAACGCGCAGATATCGAATTAGCCGCAACAGACATTGTTTACAGCGCCATGCTCCCGACACCAAATCATCATCTCATGAATGAGACGTTCAGCTTGATCTGAGCTACTAAATTCAGGCCTAAATGTCGGTGTCTAGAGAGCAGTTCAGGAGTATCCTTATACCCACGGTTTGGGTGCCGATTGTTGACTTTAGTGGGTCCAAATAGTTAACGAAACACCAATTTAATGTAGTCTCTGTGGAAAATATATTTTAATTAAGTCACATGACACCCTGCCTGTGCTTTTTCCTTCTCAGCTGTCAGCTTGGCACAAAACACCAGAGGAGAGGAGCGCCTCAAACCTAGTAACACCCAAGATCTCTTTCTCTCTATTTCACTTACACAACATCGACCGTTTCAGCTTCCTGAAGTATTCAATATACCGTGTTCGTTTTTAATCTTTCTGGTTACTTCAGTTCATTTCTTCACACATTCTCCCTGTCTTCGTAGTATCCACGTGTCTAACTCTCCTGATTGAGATCCATCCCATCAACAACACTAAAGTCCTCAAGGCAGTAGACTGCAGGGTCAAAGTACAGGTACCGCGTGTGTGTGTGTGTGTGTGTGTTCTGTCTTGCCCACTTTTGTGCAGGTTTTACTGCAGCCACAAGCTGATGTTGCAGTTCTGGAGCATTGGGGCTTACAGTGTACTACTGCCACAGACTATTTATTTTACAAGCTTGCTGAAAGTGCACCGGCCTCTAGTTGCCATTCTTGCCCTTGCTCACTTTTGTATTTTTTATCTGTCTCTCTTTCTCAGTTATGTCTTTTTTATATGAAGAGTAATATTATCAATGTATATTTTATTAAGCCACTGCGTCTGTAACCCTTGTACTCCTTACTGCTGGTTCCTGGCCATATTGCCAAACCAAATTAAAACAGATATGCCAAGAATGTTTGAGGCCTGCAGTAAAATATGAAAATCAGCAAATAGATTTCTCCATCTGGTAACTGTTCAAATCCACTCATTCATATGCTGACTCGTCTTTTTCTGTGGCTGTCCCCAGTTCCTCCATTCAGAAACTGACAGGAAATCAGTGCTGGAGAGCCACCTGCTGCTGCTGACTGAGGACGGATGTGAGTCTGTGCGCCCCTTATTTTCTCTGTCTGCGTGGGCTGCATTTCTTTAATCTGTAACAGAACAGATCATCACATTTAGAGAGCAATAATCTCGGTTTTGACACACAGCCTCCTCTGGAGAAACATCACATTCCGTAGAGTTGTAGTTGTGCTTACGTCTCCTTCTGCGCGTTTCAGATGTGGATCTCTACCATGTCGTGCTGACTAAACAGGAGGGTTATAGAGTGGTAAGATGGACTCTAAAACCACCACTTTTTCAAGGAAGTGTCTGTGGATAGATTCTTCAGCTTAACAATAAATTGCATGCAGGATTTTTCTGGCTGGTGGGTTTAGAGGGATAAATTATTTGCACATATCCAGGAATTAATAAGCAAAAAGGTTGGAATGTATTTACATAACCCAGAACAAAGTACATATTCTCTCGACCTCTTGCTCAGGCCGTAAGATATACTGTTTCTCGTGTCCTACTTGGTAGCTTTGTATGAAGAATTCAGTGTGTCTACGAAGCCGAATATGAACGTGTCTGTGTGAACCAGGTGATGGTGAATCCCGAGCGTTTGTCCAAAACAACAGAGAGAATAGTAGAAGACTTCTGCTGGGTCCAGTGGGACGGGGACACACAACGACTCTACCATCTCGCTCATAACGTAACGTACACACACAAACAGACACATACAACTACGCTTGAGAGGACGTTGCTTTCGGCTACATTCACCCATAAAAAGACGTCTGCAGATGGCACATTTCTTTAGAGTAGATACAGTGAATAATCCAAAAATCCTTATCACGTGTGTTTCACAGGACAAGTTCCTGCTGCGATGTGTTCAGTTTTACCCCCACCATAACTGCGAGACTGTGGTTAGTCACATCTGTGTCTTATCATAAATTACCAGTCTTTTGCACATGTTGCCATAATCACAATTAAGCTGATAATAACACATGATTGTCTTTCTTTATGTTTCTGTCCCACAGTTGGAACTCCCATTAGAGTTGCCTGCTGGTCCTTTCCGCACAGTCAAGTAAGACAACAACTACTTATACAGTATAAATGTATGTTTTCTCAGCAGACGCTTCAGTGTATGTTTTGCATTCCTTTGAATGTTATTGACATGTAAGTGCAATCAGAAGCGCATTAGTTGGTAACTAACTTAGGACTCTTGTTTACATGTGTGGCCAACAGGTTTGTAAATCTGGGCTTTGACCATTATCACACGGAGATACAGGAGCAGGAGCTTGTTAGGATGAAGGTGTTCACCAGCAGAATAGGTAACACATTCACACACACACACACATCCACACACACAAATCCTTTCTTGAAAGATTTGCTTTCACGCATACGTTCTCTTCACAGTTGCTGTGACTCATTTTATATTTATTTTTCTTTGTTTTGCATCCCTCTTTGTGAAAACAAGAAAGTAAGTCTCAATCACAACCCAGAAGCGATGTTAGAATCTGCAGAACACAAAGCTGCAACAGAATATTTGATCATATAAATCAGTGAATTGTGTTTTTGTGCACCGGAAATCAAGGGAGAAGGCATTTTGTAATTCACAATCTCAGTGCAATACGATGATCAAAAGATTGGTTTCCTAATTATAATTGCTCAGATTATTGCACAATCATATTATCAGTTCAACCTCTAACAAGGGATGACAGATTTTTAGAGTTACTATTTGATACATTCCTTAGATTTCTCAATGAGAAAGAGTTTATCAATCAGGCGGTAATATCTGGATAGATTTTCCATCAAAAACGATTTAATTTCTCATTGATTATCATGAATATTGTCATTAACATCCTACTTTTATCGATGGCACCTACTGTGTGATTACTGCTCTGCCCTGTTGTTTGTTTTTAGGAAGCATGTGTGTGTGCTACAGCCAACCACTTAAAGACCAACAGGAACTGATCTACACTGTAGTTTTAGTTCACAAAGGTTTGTATGCAATCTTCTGTTGTTCATTCAAACAATGTATAATACCTAATTTCTTTGTCTTTCTATTGCTGCCCTTTCTCTTCTAACTATTTTTAATTTTGAGCATGCAGGGACAAAATCAGATTTTCTCACTTTCTGCAGACTGCAGCAAGACGTTCAGAGTCTCTCTGGGCAGCGACCAGTCGCCACAGAAAGCTGCACAGCTCCATCCGCTCTTCATCCCCATAGGTCATTCCACACACACACACACACACACACACACACACACACACACATATTAGAATCCTTTTAACCAAAAGTGTGAGTTTGGAAATTGGCCTGCCAAACAAGGATTCAAAACAGAAATGCAGATACACAAATACAACTGAGGGTGTGTATCCTCATACGTCTTAGTAAATGTCTGGTGTGCATACAGCATACTAACATATACCCTGACAAGGATCCTGTGTTATTTTTGTATGTAGGTTACTACATCCTGGTGTATCTGCAGGGTTATTTCCTCCATTGTATCAATACCAGGCAGCAGGAGCTGCTCTGTTACTCCCTCTTTCTCTCAGGTAAGATTTGTTTTTTAATTTTTTTTATTTTTTACAAATCATGTCTAGGTTGGCTGTGAAGCAGTTTGTTTACCTCTTTTGCTATTTTTTTTCCAGATGTGTTTTTCTGTACAGACATATAGAAGGCGGTCCTCTTATTGATTCAATTTTAGTATGTTTCCTTGTCCTATTCTCTGTCTGTCTGTCTCAACAACCTTCAGGTCCTGACGTGGACGTGGGCCTGCAGTGTCAGTCAGCTGACGTTACAGTGTTGCATGCAGAGGAAGAGTCCAGTGGTAGTCTGTTGGACCTGGCCAGCGGGAGGATCCACACTGCTGAGCTTAGCTCTGCCTACCTGCTGCAGATACTGCGATCGGACACTCCATCTAGGTGGGAATGATTGATAACTGAAATAACGGAAATGAGGGATTTATGTATGTTGGGGTTATTATTTAGATGGTATTTATATGCACAGAGGAGGCCCCCAAGAGCAAAGGAGAATACAGGTAGGCAGGAAACGGGCAGGTGGAAGTTCTTTTTTGAAAAGTTCTTTTTGTGAGCATACACCTGCAAAGTCTTTCTGGAATGAAAAGCTTTGACTTGAATCCTGGCTAGCAGACACCTTGGATTCAACCATCCTGCTCAATAAGAATGCATCAGTGTCCCTTAGCTCTATTCTCTATTGGACAGTTTTTTGTTCAATTCAATTCATTCATTTATTTATTCATTTTTTAACTTAAATCCACTTTTTAAACACCATATACATCACAGTACAGTGCTTGTCACTTGGCCGTTTGCCCATGCATCTGCCTTTGTGTCTCTGTGTTGTGCTTCTGTTGTAAAAAAAAAAGTACATTTGTTGTATGTCACCTCCGTTCCAAGGTGTCCCAGCAGTAAGACTGACCTGCAGCGCCTGGCCGCGCTCCACTGCCTGCTGGTTTACATGGGAAACGTCCCAAATCTGGAGCTGAAGGTACAAATGAAGGCAGGAAAAGAGTTGGCAGGACAAAAATATGGACATTTAAATCAATTTTAGCAAATACATTTGCATAAAGTAACCCCCCCCCTCCCAAATAAAGATGTAACAAATCATCTGGGTCCAATACAGCATACACCTTGATCCAGCATTGCATTATTATTATTATTTTAACAACATAATGATATTGTTTAAAGTAATAACTTGAGTTGTTGTCAATGTTTAAACAAAGTCACAAGATCAACAATATATCCTTGATGAAGGGAGAGACTGAATGCCTCAAGGGAGGATAAAGAAGCAGAAATCTGACAGAGAATGCAGTCACTTTTAACCAAATATAAAGTGTTTTCCCTAAAGGAGTAAGTCAAAATAAATAGATAAAGGAAGAGATGGCACCTTTGTGAATTGGGTAGGTGTCAACCATGAATTGGAAGTAAGCAGAGGGAGGGGAGAAGACAAGAGAAGAGAGAAAAAACTGAATGGTGTAATAAAACAGGAGAAGAGAGAAGACAAGTGGACAGAAATCAAACAAAGACAGAAAGGGATAGATATTTTGTTTGGGCACAGTGCTGACTATGACTCAGACTATTAGTAGTACACCTAAATTAAGATCCAGCTGCGCTGAGAGATTGCAATAAACTCTTTCTTTAGAGGTTAAATGAGTCACCCGCTTCATTAGTGCAGCTAGCAATGGCAAATTGGACACCACACATAACTTTTGTGTTCTTGGAGACTCTGTTAATGGGGTCAGCAGCACACAATTAAGGTGATTGCTTGTTAACATATTTTGCTTTGTTCGCAGCAGTATGTAACTTTAAGAGAATACTGTGCAAATGAAGTTCTTCTGCTCCTACTTTTGCTTGTTCTTCCTCTTCAAACAATTGTTATTCAGTGTTTCTGTTTCTGGACATAGGACTCGAACTGACTTTGGCAAAGACATATTATTTCAAACAGCAGAGAAGTGGGCAACAGAAAATGAGTTTTCACTCTGATGCACTGTGGCCGTGAGATTTGCAGGGACTATCTTTGAGGACATCATTCATTTTTCATGTTTCTGTAATGTAAACATCAGAGCACCCATCGAAGCTAGATCATCCCAAACATTCTTATCAGGAACACTTTTATAACCACTGTTTGAACAACAGTCTACTGCCATGTTAGCAGTTGTATGCTAAAATGCCCGCAGTCCCAACACTAACATACTAATGTTTAGCAAGTAGTAGTAGTTCAGTGTGTTAGCATGCTAACATTGACATGCTGGTGGCGCTAGATGAACAGTCAGGGGATCCCCAAAGGCATAGTAGGCAAGTCTTTGTTGAGATATTTCTGTGAACTCTATTCCAAAGTGGTGGACTTGCCAACAGACAGACAGACAGACTTTGCCATCCCCAGTCGCTAGCATGGCAAAAAATGACTTCTTTTAAAACACTGGACAAATAAAACAAAGAGGGCTTTTAAAGACACATTTCCACATACTGGAAGATACATATCAACACTTAATAATACTTTGTCACTTTCTTGCTGAGAGATAGACGAGAAGATTGATACCAATATCTTGTCTGTGTGTCTAATGTGAAGCTATAGCTAAGACATCATTAGCTTAGCCTGGAAGCACCTAGCTTGGCGCTCTCTAAAGGTAACAAAATCCACTTACTAGCACCTCTAAAGCTCTCTAATTATCAAGTTATATCTTGTTTATTATCATGATGAAGTTGCCAGTCAACCAGCAGATACTCAATGTAGTCACTGTGCTCGGCCAAGAATTAGTCAAGTACATATAACACCTTGTAAAACCGCAATTTACGCTTAAGTCTCTGTAAAGATTGAACAAATTAGATATAATGTCTTAATTAGTAAACTTTAGAGGTGTTGTTAGGTGGATTTTTTTTAACCTGGACTTAGCCAGGCTAGCCAGACTTAGCCAGGCTAGCTTCCCCCCTCCGCTCCCAGTCTTTATGCTAAGCTAAGCTAACCGACTGCTGGCTGCAGCTTCACGTGTAGTGCACAGACATGAGAGTGGTTGTTGTCTTTTCATCTAACTCTCAGCAAGAAAGTGAATATCTCCCAAAATGTCAAACTATTCCTTTAAAGCATAGAAGATAAACTAAATGTTGTACAGCTGTCATGTTGCGCTCCTACCACTTTGACGCCTGTCTCCTGTGTGTTTCTATCCTGCCTCTAGGTTATTGAATGGCTGTGTGACAACGTGAACGCCTTCGAATCCTTTGATCAGATCCAGGAGTTCATTCTAGGTCAGTGACAGCTGAAGCACGGGAACACAAGTCCCCTGAGTACCACTTCTCCTTCCTTTTAGAGTCTAGCTGCTCTCTTGCCTTTTTATGTCTCCTCGTGTCTGTGGTTACTAGACTGCTTACATCTTGTCTACACATAACTGAATTCTTTTATCAAGTCTGTTTGGCTCTTAAATTTCTTCTCGCAGACTCGCGCCAGGCGTCCAATTCAGGTCTGGAGGGTCTAGATTAGAGGAAGGATTTAGTTATTTAGAGACCCTGGAGACTAGTAGTTACAGAGAAGAAAAATATGAGTAATTCCTGGTAGACACACAGCAACACATTTTGTATGTCCCACAATGTCTGTCTGAAGAAAATAACATAACAACAGTACATGATATTTATTTCCTATTTACAAAAACAGTCATCACCTAGAGAGAAGATGATCACATTAGATACACCTCTGATAAAAATACCATCCTCACTGTCAACAATTAGACTACAGTTTGCATAAAATCAGCAGTATTACCATCTTGTCCTTTACATTAAAATTAGCAGTTTTGTAGCCATCACACTAAACTATATTTTTTTCAATTCCTGTCACCTTCACAAACAGAGAAACGCACACAAATTTTTTTTTTTACTTGCATACCTTTATGTGTTTCTCTATCCTGGTTTTACTGTATGGTTCAAGATAATGAACCATACAGTTATATCCAATCAACACACTAAACACAAGGTAATGTCCAGTTTTAGAGGTCCATCTTTCTCTGTTTCATACTGGCCAAACCCGCCAGTGACTTTAGATGTACTGGAAAAAGCATCTCCGCCTTAACGTGTCTGTGCACCAGATTTTAGTGGTATATATATTTTTATTTTTATACATTTCAGAATTTTTTTAAATGAAGGTCAAGAGGCTTCTTTAAACACTGTAGGAACAGCACAATTCCACCTGAATAGAGAAGTACAGGAAAACGACAGATGCATAGCCCACTGCATGGTATTAACTCCAATATAATGCAGAAGCCCTGCCGCCCTAATCGTGAATCCTGCTATTGGACGGGACATTGGTTGAAGTGCCAAGATAAGAATTCTGCATAACTGTGATATATAAAATATAGGT
>JAVQJD010010410.1:0-12400 GCA_036023655.1 Nannoperca australis | reverse complement strand
GAGTTACTCTAAAAGAACATTTTAGTAGTGTAGCATTGTTGTATTGTCATTGTATTTTACTTGTTGTGGATTAATAAAACTGCATTAACATTAAGACATGATACAGGAATTCTGTGTTGCATATGCATCTGGGGGTGTATTTAAAAGCACTTCTAATTTGAGAGATTCAGAATCAATTAAGAAACAGACACAAACATCTTACAGTGAATGTCAAATAGGCCTAATATCAGCTGAAACTGAAATGGTAAATTACGGACAAAGTTATTAGGGTTATACTGTATTTGCTTCATTGCACAGCCTTATATGGTATCATACATTATCTTGACCTGCAATGTTGACAAAACGATACTGCCAAAGTAGCATACTTGCAAGACTTTTTTGGCCACACATTCTAGAAAGATGCTCCATTGTTTTCAATAAATTATTTTGAATATAGTTATAGCAATAATACAATCCATTCTTCTCAAATACATCCGTGTACTCTCCCCAGAACATCGATACCGGATGTTGATCATTTGTTGTCCGGAACTGATGCGGCTTTCATGTCCCTACGTACCTCCGTCTAATTTCAGACGTCTTAACATCCGAACGAAACTGTGAAAGTTGACATGTATTTTTTTGAATCTTTTGTAATAGTTAATTTAATTTAGCAAATTATGCGACATGCAGTTGCATAGTGCGACAGGGGTACGCGAAAGAGGATAAAATAGCACTTCTGCAGAAATTGTCGCTTTTGTCTTCAATTGATGACGCAGCCTTTGCGGAAATGCACTTTGTTTTCTAAACATGACGTTTCAAAAACAAGATACCTTCCAAAGCTTCGGTATTCCCTGCATTCTTTTTCAGGTTATATTGTTGATTATAATGTGCGCTCAATGACTATTCATTGTCCGACTGTTCCTGAAGGCATCAAGAGGTAAACGGCAGGAATGTGATCTAGTCGTTGAAATATCCTGTTAAAGCGGAGAACAGTGTTGCTCCTCATGAATGGATATACCGATCTGGCTTTAACTTGTGTCCTGTTCTCTTTCACTGCTCGATGTTGATATGCTAGGAAAGCTAACAGTTATGTTTTGACAGCTCAGCTTGTCTCTAGGCTGGCTAGCTAACGTTGGCTAACACCAGCCATTTAACAGTACCACCAATAACAAGCTAGGGGAGGCAGCTTTCTGGCTAATGTTACTACACTATCTAATGGTCAGTGAAGTGTTTTTACTGAACTGAGGTCTTCAGAAAGCAATAGTTATCCGTGGTAATTATGATAACGTTACATTCATGTTAATGTGAAGCATGATCGGAAATAAAGTTAGCCATGGTTTTAGGACTGTTTAGCCAAATTAGCGCAACTTACACACGGAAGACAGCCATCAACAAGAATGGCATTTGACAGACTTCATGCTTAACAGCACTGGCCTTTCTCAGTAGCATTGATTAGCCAGTTTATTACAGACTAGCACGATTGGCTATGTGCTACATTCATGCTAAAGCGTGGTTGCTGATGGGACTGTTCCTTTGTTTACATTTGGATCACATGTTGTCCCTGTATGGTAGTTTCTTACTGCAGCCTGCAGCTGTGTTGCTGCTTAATTTGAAGTAGGAATAACTGGTGAACTTTAACACATATAAATGAACTGATGCTAAAACATCTATACAGCAGAGGTGTCAGACCCCAGATCATGAGGTTCAGTTAATAAGCCACACTTGATTTGTGTGTATCCGACACCAGGTATAGTGTAACTGTTAGGTTGTGACAAAACCAGCAGGATACCAGCCATTGAGGACTTGAATAAGTACCCAGGTTAGAGTTTATTGATGATTGCCTGCCTTTTTGTCATAGGGTAGCTGTGGCAACTGTAGATAGGCAGTGTCACAGTTGATCACATTAATGCTAGGTGTTTGCTAAGTAAAACAGTAATTTACTTATGGCAGAACGTCATGTCAATAAGCTTAAACACCTCCCATCAATACGCTTTGCCTTAACTCTCCATGATGGTATACGCTTTTTGTCCGTAAGTAGACAAGGATCTGTTGATTTGCATTTTTAGTTTAGTTTTAGATGTGGATGTGTTTCTGTATTTTGGAAAAATTTTATTCAGCATTCAGCTAAAAATCCAGTTGGCACACATTCCTCTCCTTTGACCTTTCCTTGTGAAATTGATGGATTCAGAATGTTCTAGTTTATATCCGGACAAGCAGGAGCTGTAATCTGTGGTGCCTTGCTGTTCTCACTCATGTTTGTGTTTGTCTCTGCCTAACCTACAGGTCATGCATGCAGCCGAACCTCTAGCCTGGGCTTTGTACCCCCCCAGCCCCTGAGCCAGTGTGCTTCCAGTAGGTGGAGGGTCTTCCACCCTCTATCCTCCGTTTCTCCCCTCTGCCCCCGTCAGCCCCAGAGTTCCCTATGTTAACCCTCTTGAGCATGTTTTACTATATATGTCTGCGGCGACGCTCCAGGAGTGGGACTCGAGGCGAGGCTCTGACCAGTCGGCGGGCCGTGGAGTCCGGCCAGCGGGCGGTGTTGCCAGTCAGTGTGGAGATGGAGCAGTATGCCA
Source organism: Nannoperca australis (assembly GCA_036023655.1). Classification (NCBI taxonomy): domain Eukaryota; kingdom Metazoa; phylum Chordata; class Actinopteri; order Centrarchiformes; family Percichthyidae; genus Nannoperca; species Nannoperca australis. Next base: position 9,848 of record JAVQJD010010410.1, on the reverse strand, counting down.
AGGAGGTTCTAGACTTCAGCTCCCACTACGGCAGTGAGAATAGCATGTCCTACACCATGTGGAACCTGGCTGGGGTACCCAACGTCTATCCCAGCTCGGGGGACTTCACCCAGACGGCTGTATTCAGAGCTTATGGGACCTGGTGGGAACAATGTGCCAGTGCTCCGCCGCCTTTCCGCCGCACCCCTAAGGGCTTCTACAGCCAGGATTATATTGAGCTGGGCTTCGAGGAGCCTGTCTACCCTACAGCAGTGGAGGTGCTTGAGACTTATTACCCTGGAGCCATTGTCCAGATTCTGGCCTGCTCTCACAACCCCTTCTCCCAGAGTCCACCTACTGATGTCAGGTAAAGACAACCATTTGTGTTGGAAAGCCACCATCAGTTAGTTTCAGTGCTCTGCTAGAATGTTTAGTTAACTAACACTACTAAGAAAACCATGCAATACCAGCAGGTACACACAATTTTAAAGGAGAAGCTAGTCTTCTGGTTTTTGAAAGAACCCTGGAGACATTACAAGCATTATTTCAATTACTCTGTGTTTATTACTTGATGCCATGCATTTGTATTCTTTACTAAATTGGCTTTCCTTTGATTATTTTTCTTTGTTTGTAAAACCCATCTTTATATTGTTGGTCTATAAATAAAAAAGCTCTCTATAAATAATGTTTATGACTGCTTAAGGAAATTGTTTCAACTCCCATAGTGTCCTAGCAGAGCTGCACTCAGGTTTCTGTTATCTAACAATGAAACCAAAAGGTGCAAATGTATGCCTGAAGCTTTAGTGATAATAGTCTGAATAGAAAACTGCATTCAGGGTAGTATTTGACGAGTTATTGACCAAAAATGGACTGACCAAAAGTCAGCAATCATTATTCAGTATGAGGTGAAAGATCGCTGTTTTGTTACCATCATCTTTATCTGGTCTAGTGATACATAACAACTTTGCTGGATTTATTTATGTATTTCTTTTTTAGTCAGACCTAGGAAAGACACAGCAGATTTAAGTGTGTAATACCTGTAGGGCGAGCACACCATTAAGTGTCAGATCAGAAAGTGGTGTTTGACAAACTGACTGAAATGGATTTGGCTTAAGATGACCCTGTGAGGCGGTGTGGAAATAATGTACCAGGAGTGTGTACAGACGGTACTTTTTTGGCATAAACCTGATCAAATCAGTATCAGCTGCAAACCGAAACTAAAGTTCAGAAGTAAGCAGGGCAGACTTTTATTGCTCTGGCAGAGCTGCACATTCATGCACAACACTGCAATGACACTGCACCATATCCCAGTTAATCCCAGTTTGTAGTTTGGGGAATTGTGCCACATCTTTGTATTCCACAGAGGATAATAGGTTTAAAATATTGACTAATATAATTTTAGCCATGTTTATGTGAGCACAGCTGTTTTTCAAAGTAATTATGTTATATTTTAATACAGTTTTGGACATGTACTAAATTAATTGTCAGTAAACTCATACATTTTTTTCATGCAGCATGCAACAGGGAGTGTTGGACAGTACAATGAACTCCAGTGATTTAGAAAAAAAAAGATGATTTTTTTTATCTGCCTGTTTAAAAAAAAAAAACATTACCACAACACAGTCTGCATATGAGGCGCTCGAGTAGCAATACAAGATCATCATTGTACGTAGAAATTCATTTTCAAATATCATTGGCTGGCCTGGTGTTAGCAGAGAGAGCCTTCATTGTTGGACTCTTGCACATGCATGTCTTTGAATACGTTCCTACAATAAAGCTCTTTACCTCTCTCAAGAGGCACTGCACACTTAAACATGTAAACGGAATGATATGACTGTACTGTGACGAAGCACATCAATGCTGCTGTTAATATTGACATTTCTTACCAAATGTACGATCTGCATTTGATGAAAATGGCTCATCACGCCATCTACTGTTTTAAATCTGCCCTGTGCTCACATAAAGTCAACGGGTCAACCTGTCTACGTCATTAAATTTGATATTTAAAAAACAGAAGTCACCACCCTCTAATCAGTGTCATTCAGTCTTCCCTGTGTCCCCTGACCCACATGCTACAAAGCGTTTTTTAATTTGCTGGGAGAGAGGGTTCTAGCTGAACTTGAGGTTGGAGTTGCACTTTAACCGTACCTAAAGAGTATGGATTTGTCATCGATGTCAAAATCATAGCACAGCTCATATCGTTTGAGTCAGAAAGTCAGTGTGGACAGCAGAAGGGAGCTACACTAGTTCATCACTGCTCCTCAGTGGTCTTTTTATGAGTCACTGCTGGTTTTTGTCAAACTGTCAGGTGTTATAAGCCGTTTGAAGCATTGTAGTGCCACTGTTGACTTAAATAAATGTTCAGATCCAATGGATGGTGTGCATAGTATACTGGAGCCCACAAATCAACAGTGTTAGGTCGTATTTGTTTTGGAGGTGGGAGTTGTGATCAAAAGTGCACACTTTTCTTTTGTCCAGGTGGGAGGTGCTGTGGTCAGGGGAGCCCACCAAGGTGCTGACACCCCAGGCGCGCCAGTTTTCCCCTAACATCAAGCACATCAACTTCCCCACCAACCTGCTTCGTCTGGAGGTCAACAGCTCCCTGCTGGACTACTACACCGAGCTGGACGCTGTTATCTTGCGTGGGGTCAAAGAGAGGCCCATGCTGGCCCTCTACAAGATGCCCATGATTGACATTAGTGACCTGAGTGACAGCGAGGAGGAGCTGACTGATTTGGGAGGTCCATTCAGGCAAGGAGGAGACGGCAAGCACCAGAGGACAGGCAATGGCTACTTTGACAAACTGCCCTATGAGGTGATTACAGACCATAACAATGTGTACACAGAACTATAAAAAAGTTCCTCTGGTCTGAAAATGCCTAGTTTGCAGCCTTCTTCTTCATTACGTTTGTTGTTGCATTGTAGCGTTTCTTGGCACATTACCTCCATCTGTAGATCAGTGGAATAGTGTGAAACCGTTGGCAAGACTGTCTATCACATCACCCGGCATGCACAAAGAAAACAGGGACCCACTAATAAAAATACTGCTCCATAGCTCTCTGTGGAGGTCAAACACTCCACAGGGATACCTTCAAACCAGTGGCCGTTAATCTCAAAGCAGGTGTCGGGGTGCTTTTTAGATTTAAGAGTGGAAAGAAGCAACTTTGATTTGCACAATGGTATGTGCACAGATCAGTAAACTACACAACCTTCCAGTCTTAATGTCTGCATGTATCTTCATCCAGCTCAAATTTTCAGTCTGTGTGTTAACATGCAGTTATTGTGATGCGCTGTAGGCCTAAAACAAACAATTATTTAAACTAGCGTTAATCATTGAATCTGTTGATTATTTTTTGCAGTCTTTTAGTCTTATGTAATGGCATTAAGAAGTGAAAGGTTCCCAAAACAAGAGAGCCCAAAGTAGCATCTTTAAATGCTTGTTTTGTCTGACCAGCAGTTTACAATGATATTAAACAACAAAAATACAATTATATAAAACAGAGAAAAGAAGCATGATAAGTGACTTTTAATCCATTAACAATGATTCATTGATTATAATTGTTTTGTCACTTCTGTCTTTAACAGTCAGCTGATCAGTTAATTGTTGCAGCACTAGTGCACTGTATCACAATAGCATTTAAGTTGCCTGACATGGAGAACTGGAAATAGAAAAATCTGTCTCATTATCCCCTAAAAATATTCGTATAATTTGTATAAATTGACCGCTGATCATCATAACTTACAATAAACTTATTAGCAGCAGCTAGCCCTGAAATCATTATATGCGCCCCCCTGAGTTTGTATGTACGCTGTATTTACCAGTATTCCACGCAAACACATGAACATTGTGGCTTGGACTCATTCTGACACTTGATCTCGTATTCGCTCACGGACACAGAGTCATTTTCATGTCATGCTGCAGACGGATCATGTTGTCTGAGGCGAGCTTCAAAACACCGGCAGCACTCTTGATATTCTGTCTCTTATCTCCTCTCCAAACCGCTGCCATTAACAGCAGTCGTCACAACCGCTGTGTGTTTGTCTCCGAAACACAATATAGCTATTATCTGTCAGCTGATACCCGCTTGAACACCGTGTATTGTTAATTCATCGCATGCACGCGCGCTCCCTCACACGAGCACAGTCATTTGCACTCTTTGAGAGGCACACAAACGTGGCGCAGAACAAGCATGCTCACCTCGCCACTGATCCTGCTATCAGTGCTTTGTGTCCCAGATAACCACTATTTAGATCTGCTTGACAGGGGGGACGCAATTAACATTCTCCACTCTGTTCTAGGTTCTACTACTCTTTCATGTTGTGTGTTATGCTTTGCTTTCTGCTGTGTTCTCCTACCAGATCTAACATTCTTTCTTTTTGTTGCCTCCCCCCCGCCCCCTTTATCGTACCCCTTCCTTTCTCCTCTCCTAACCCCTCTCCCCTTCTTCCATCCACAGCTCATCCAGCTGATACTGAGCCACCTGACCCTGCCAGACCTCAGCCGTCTGGCCCAGAGCTGTAAGCTGCTGCACCAGCACTGCTGCGACCCGCTGCAGTACACCCAGCTGAGTCTGCAGCCGTACTGGGGCCGGCTGAGTGACGCCTCCCTGGGACACCTGCAGAGCCGCTGCACCCTCCTCCAGAGGCTCAACCTGTCCTGGACCGGCAACCGCGGAGCTCTCACCCTGACCGGCTTCAGCAGGTCAGACTGTCAGCGGGCAACAAGTGCTAGAAAACAGGGAGGTGACCTTGGAAAACTAGCAATTACTCACAAGTGCAAGCATTTGTTTTGAAGGAGGGACACACACTGAGACAAAGGACATGGATTGAAACTTATTCTGTGATTCAAGACAAAAAGAAAATGAGATGTTCATATACAGAAAAAGGACGTTAGCCTTATTGTCTAACATAGAGACAGGTGGACTAGAATTTTGCTAACGTGAGACGAATTTATTCAACTCATGTCCCTCCCTCTCCATCTCCTCCTCCCCTCAGCTTCATGAAGGCCTGTGGGCTCAACCTGGTCTGCCTTGAGCTGTCTTGCTGCCACTTTCTGAATGAGGCCTGTCTGGAGGTCATCTCTCAGACTTGCCCTGGACTGCAGGAGCTCAACCTGTCCTCCTGCGACCGCCTCCACCCGCAGGCCTTCGCACACATTTCCAAGCTAGTGCGCCTCCGCAGGCTGGTGCTCTACCGGACCAAGATAGAGGTAGGCGCAGTCAACAGTGTATCTAGGAAACCACAATCAAAATAACATTTTCGCCTGCGCACTTACATATGTCCTGTCCAAATACAGCAGGTAGACTGTTGCTTGGTTAATGATATCCTTGTATCCCTAATGGTTGCCCTTGCAGTAAAATTGGAATATACAGGTTGCTTAGTGACATGTTTGACACGCAAGTCTACCTTTCTCCATTTTTTTAAGTAATTTGCCAGTATTACTTAACTTATATCACACTAGGACGTTATAGTAGCGGCCTGTAAGATTTGAAGACTAACTGTTTTGTTTGTGGTCATTCAATTGTTGGAATATAATAATAATAATAATAATAATAATAATAATAGTTAGAATTATGAATCATAGAGGGAAACGGTTGGGGAATTTTATCAACTTTCTGGGGAACTTTGGGAACGGAGAATATATTTTGGGAACAGGTGAATTGCTCTTTACATTGCAGCCCAGTAACAAGATGGTAATAGTGGGGTAAAAGTTTGATATTAAAGAGGTAATAATTAAGTAATACTATGTAATTACCAAAATAATAACCCAGTAATAGCTTGGTATGTGGGTGACATTAGACTGAAATTTAGGTAACAAGGGGCCAAAAACAAAGGGTAATAATGGATAGCAACAAGGTAAAATGTATCTAGTGTTGGTTGAAGAGATGAGTGTGTCTTTATCTGTGACTGTTTGGAACAAAACAATATACACTGTTTGTGCTCAGTATCTTGCATGAGTTCTGGTGTACCAAGAAACTACAGTATGTCCACAGTAAAATAATGTAATCCTTGTCTCCCCAGACCACCAGCCAACTTTTTTGTTCTTCTTTCCTGTCATGTGAATCGTCACTAGACCCTTCAGACTTATTTTGTGACCCCTTGGGTGGTCTCAGCACCAAGGCTGGGAATAATAGCTATCACCACTGGCAGCAGTTTGTTCTGTACATGTTGAATAGCTTCATTAATAAGAAAATGAATGTATAGTGAAGGTTTAACTTCAATTTGATACCTTTTTCAGAAGCCCTGCCATAATATGGGAATAATGATCTCCACAAGCTGCTTATTTGATGGTCCATGTTCTGGTCTGGGCGTATCTCATTCTGTGTTGTTGTCTTTTGAGATGAACTGAGTCAACTCTCAAAGACACGAACTGCATGTGTTCAGGTTTAGGCCTGTCTGATGTGTAAAAACACTGTCTTGTGTTTTGGTGTTGTTCCTCAGTGTTTCTGCAGTGTTTGTCATGTTTCAGTGCGGCGTTGTGGGTAGGAGGCAGTGTAGAGTTTCTGTGGCAGAGCCAGGCAGCGTGCTGCAGGTTGTTTACACCTGGGCAGACAGAGCGAGCTGTGTGTCTGTTTGAGGCCCTGACATCTCAGCTGTCATTAGCCTGTCACTGCTCTAATTAAATGGCTAGCTCGCTGGAGAGAGGCGTTTATAAAGATGCCAGCAACACTCGGGCACACACACACACACACACACGGCTCTGACTTTCATGTCTCACACTTTCTCCTGCCACTGAGGTACATGTGTTGGCAGTTGCAGTGTTGAATTCCCATATCTCTATCCGAGCTTCAGTGCCACTGGAGAAGTATCTGTCCTCACTATGCCTGACTATGTGAGGAAATGTAAGAACTATCTGTTGTGCCATATTAAATTCCCTTAAATACAATAAATGTTACCTGAGTGTGCCAGTCAGCAGGCAGGAAATCACTTAGGAGGAACTTTGGATGACATGACTGGGCACGTTACTGTTATTTAAATGTATATTGTTATTTTAATGTATACCTTTTTAGATTTGCACTCAGATAAGATGCCTGGGGTTTAGTTTGTTGTTGAACATGTGGATCCAATATGGCAGTTATTTAAGTGAAATCTTCTGTGTTGGTTCTGTGTTTTGTCCTGATTTGCAAGCTGTAGGTTGTCAGACATTACCAAGTGTACCAAACTGGAATGGATAAACACTTTTAAACAATAGAATATGTCTATGACGAATCTGAATCTTCCTTTACTTTCTCCTTGTTGTCTCTGCAGCAAACAGCTATTCTGAGCATCCTGACTTTCTGCATAGAGCTGAGACACCTCAACCTAGGGAGCTGTGTGAGGGTGAGAATGTGTATATACACACACACACACACACACACACAGAGGAAAAAGTCCAAATAAAGCACAGTCCGTTAACTACACAACCTTGTGGCCTTGTAGAATAGCAGCTTGTCCAAAAGATGGCAGAGACATCAGTAGCGTAGCAGTAATTGAGCTGCTAACAATAAACTGGTTGGGTGTAAAACAGACGAGGGCAGTGATAATGGCACTGAACGCAATTAAAGTGAATAATTTATTGTCCATCTTTGGCTCGAGATTTGACTTCAGCCTGGCTTCACAACACAGTTAAGACAGTAGTGAAATACACACAGACTGTAATACAAAAACAGTACAGACACAAATACCCCTGACCTGACACATTGGATTTCTCACTTTAACGAAATAATGACCCTGATAGAGCCGATCAGCCTGTTCTTAATAAGTACATTTGCTGCCATACATTTTTACAAATAAAGACATTTTTTGAAATATGTTTAGTCATTGTCTAGTGGAGTGTAAGGCCGGGTTTAGACTACAAGATATTTCCGTCTGTTAAGATGGTCACTGTGTCAGATCAGGCGATTAAGGGGTCAAAGATTCTTGCATGACTCGACCATGAGGCTTGACAGACACCGCGTTGGTCCCCAACCAAGCATAGCCTGTTGTCTCTCACTACCTGCGTGATGTCATTGGGAAGGAGGTGCTGGGGGTCAACTTCCGGGAGCAAGAATATAAACAGACAAAGTTGTGTGCAGAAGAGTGCTCGGTGTTGTACAATTTCCGTTCCTGATGCCCTACGACTGTCGGGTCACGCTGTCAGACTGATATCATGTAGTCTGAACCCAATGTTAGATGAGATCACTAGCAGCCAATTAGCTTAGCTTAGCATAAAGACTGGAAAGACAAACAACTAGCCTGGTTCTGTCCAAAGGCAACAAAATCTGTGTACCAGCACCTTTTAAAGCTCACTAATCCTCACATTATATGTCGTTTGTTTATTCGGTGCTAAAACTGTAAAGCAAACAGCAAATTCCATAGTTTTCACAATTTAGTTTTGGCACAGATTAAACAAACAAGATATAATGTGTTAATTAATGAGCTGTAGAGGGAGACAGATTTTGATACTGTTGGACACAGCCAGGCTAACTGATTCCAGTCTTTATACTAAGCTAAGCCAATTGGCGGGTGGCTGTGGCTTTATGTTATGAGAGTGGTATTGATCTTTTCATGTAACTCTCCCGCAAGAAAGCGAATGTGCAAATTTCCCAAAAATGTCACTGTTCCTTTAATAACGTTATACTCAGTGAATATCTGAAAATTATAAACAAAGAAATATGTTGACATTAAATTACAGATTATTTTAATATCATACATTCATTAGATTAATAAATGAAACATGTTAGTACATGTTTAGGGTATCAAGGGGATAATGGTGGGGCAGATCCACTTCGTCTTAGTATATATTGTTCTGACTCACCCACCCACCCTGTAATTATGATGTAGCAAGTGAGAAAAGGTGAAAGGTAATTTAAAACGTTCAGTACAGTTGGCATAATGAAGCTATGCAACACTTGGCAATGGAAGTACATAATGGCAGCAACTCTTTAAGCCAAAGTTTTCATAACCGTCCACTGCTACCTCAGAGAAATGTTCTGTATGCTGCCATTTCTATGCGTGAGTTGCCTGCACGGGCTGTGTGGCTGTTAAATTGCATTTCTTTGCTTTCATCTTTGGATGAAAGGATGAAATATGGCCAAACATTACCTGACACCAAAGAACAATAACAGCTTCGCAAACACAAATCAGTTCTTGAAAGACTATTACCTTTCTTTTTTCCCCCTGTTAGTGCTTTGTTCTCTCTTGAGAAAGTCAGGTTATGTCCCTCAAACCAGCCGATACAGCTAATCAGCTTTTTATTATCGCTGCATTTCAAAAGTTTGCTCAAAATACAAAAGACAGTTGAAGGGAAAAACCGACTCACTCATTATTTCAGTCTAACAGCATCATTTTCTCAGTCCTGTATGACATCCTAAAGACAAATGATTTAATGCTGTGACTGAATGACATGCCACAGAGGAAGTGCATTTTATTGTGTCTAGCTGAATTGCTTATGACAGTCACACATACATAGCAACCATTTACAAATCTTATCCTCTGAATCTTGAAGGACTTGTCTCTGTACTCGTCCTATTAGATCTTAGTGCTGCATTCGATACCATTGATCATCACATTGTACTACAGAGACTAGAACATTTAATTGGCATTAAAGGCACCGCACTGAGCTGGTTTAAATCTTATTTATCAGATCGATATCAGTTCGTACACGTTAATGATGAATCCTCTATGCACACCAAAGTTAATCATGGTGTTCTACAAGGTTCTGTGCTAGGACCAATTCTATTCACCTTATATATGCTTCCTATAGGCAATATTATTAGGACGTACTCCATACATTTTCATTGTTATGCAGATGATACCCAATTATATCAATCGATCAAGCCAGATGAAACCAATCAATTAACTAAACTTCAAGCATGCCTCAAGGACATAAAAACCTGGATGTCCTGCAA